>BQNB010047348.1:29276-43175 GCA_026074375.1 Tanacetum coccineum | reverse complement strand
TAATTTGATTTATGGGCTTTGTCCATTATCAGGGTTCTTACATCACCCTTTAAAGGGACCCATATTTAATCTAAGTAATACAATGCTCCATCATTCCTAAGTTCAATCATCTCATCTTAACCTTTCTGCAATCCTGCAGACTCATCAAATGCTTCTTTTTGAGCCGCTAGTATCCTATCCTTGATACTCGACGGAAGGGTCATATTTATAGCTCTAACTCTCTTAGGTTTTACTCTATCCTTCCTACTCAGGGCATCAGCCACCACATTCGCCTTACCAGGATGGTAACGAATTTCACAGTCATAATTACTAAATAACTCTATCTAGTGATGTTGTCGCATATTTAGCTCTTTCTGACTAAAGATATGCTGGAGACTCTTATGATCCATATATATGACACTCTTTGTCCCATACAAATAATGTCTCTAAATCTTAAGTGTAAACACAACCGCGCCCAATTCCCGATCATGGGTGGTGTAGTTTTTCTTATGGATTTTTAACTGCCTAACCCATAGGATAATCACTTACTCTTTGCATTAACACACAACCTAGTCCTATCCCGAACGCATCACAATATACCACAAATTCTTCCGGTCCATCGGGGAGAGCTAGAACAGGTGCATTACACAACTTATCCTTCAAGGTTTGAAATGCCAATTCCTGTTCCTCACCCCCAATTGAAGGTCTTACACTTCTAAGTCAAGATAGTAAGAGACTTAGCTATCTTAGAAAAGTTCTTAATGAACCTACGGTAATACCCAGCCAATCCTAAGAACAAACGAACCTTAGTCAGAGTTCTAAGGGCTTTCCAATTCTTAACAACTTCAATCTTAATGGGGTCTACATGAATCCCATTACCATTTATCACATGCCCAATAAACTGTACTTCTCTTAGCCAAAATTCACATTTAGAAAACTTAGCATACACTTTCTCCTTTTTGAGCAGTCCCAAGACTAACCTCAAGTGTTCTACATGCTCTTCTTGAGTCTTAGAGTAGATTAAGATATCATCTATAAAACCCTATCGCCAAAAACAAAAACTTATTTTTTATCTCCCCAAGATAAGGCCTACAAACTCTATTCATCAAATCCATAAATACCGCTGGTGCGTTAGTCAGACCAAAGGGCATTACTGTGAACTCGAAATGTCCATAATGAGTTCTAAACGCAATCTTTAGAACGTCATCCTCATGCACTCTCAGCTGATGGTATCCAGATCTAAGATCTATCTTCGAGAAAAACTACGACCCTTGCAGTTGATCAAATAGATCATCAATTCTAGGAAGCGGATAACGATTCTTAATAGTCAACTTGTTCAATTCTCTATAGTCAATACACATTCTAAAAGAACCATCCTTTTTCTTAACGAACAATATCGGCGCTCCCCAAGGTGACGAACTTGGTCGAATGAAACCTTTGTCTTGGAGTTCCTTGAGTTGTCCTGACAACTCCTCCAATTCAGAAGGTGCCAAACGATAGGGAGACTTTGCTACCGACGTTGCTCCAGGGATTAACTCAATTCGAAATTCAATTTCCTGAATAGGCGGTAATCCAGATAGGTCATCCGGGAATACCTCAGGAAAATCTCTAACCACAACAATCTCTTCTTGTTTCTTATCACAAGCCTTAGCACCCATTAAAAATCTCGCTTTCTCTTCTGGTTTCTCTCCTAATACTCTAAGCACCTTGCCATCCGGTAGTGGTATCCTCACTACCTTCTCATGACAAATTATTTTAGCCTTATGATTAGACAACCAATCCATACCTATAATCACATCAAAACTCCCATGCCTAAAAGGTATCAAATCGATGTCAAAGACATGACCCTCGATTTCTAGTTTGCAACCCTTAATAACCTTATCAATCTCTACTAGCTGCCCGCTAGCTATCTCAATCTCATATTTGAAACCTAATTCGCTGGGCTCTAAGCCTAACAGAGGTATGAAAGTAGTGGAAGCAAAACTATAGTCGGCACCAGAGTCAAATAAGGTAGTGGCAAAATGATTGCTCGAAGTAAACGTACCCGTTACAATGTTCGGATCTTGGCGAGCTTCCTTTGCTCCCAATATGAATGCCCTACCCCTAGCCTGGTTCCCTTGGTTTCCACGACCCTGACCCCAATTATTAGCAGCAACTTGGTTTGGACGATTTTCTTCCGGTCCTTATGCCCTATTCAATCTAGGACAAGCTGACCTGACATGGTCGGTACTACCACACTCATAACATGCCCTAACAGATTGGTTTCTAGCATTGACAAGATTCACATTCCTCGGTACTCCTCTACAATCCTTTGCCAAATGACCCGGGCGGTTACAGTTGAAGCATGTGCGACAAGGCCCTCCGGGTGCATGGTAGGAGTTGCAGGTGGTACACTTGGGCCAAGTACCCGTATTCTCTCTTCCTACAGGGTTTGCAGTAGAAGTAAAAGCATTTCCAATCTTAGACCTCTTATTATCATCCTTATTATTCTTATCCTTGCTAGGTTCCCCTACATTTCCTCTTTTCTCAACCTTCTTAATTGATCCATTTCTAACAGCCTCATCGGTCAGTGCACCAGAAATCTGCACAGCCTTCTGTATAGTCTTTGGCTTCGTTGCTGCCACCATCCCACGGATCTGTGGAGCAAGGCCATACACATACCTCTCAATCATCCTACTTTCTGGAGTTACCAAATGTGGAACTAACCTAGCCAACTCATGAAACCTATCAGTATACGCAGCATGGCCAGCCCCGACCATGGCGTGATTCCACAACTCAGTTTCCAACTTTTGCATCTCATGACTAGGACAAAACTCTTCTATCATCATAAACTTAAAGTCATTCCATGACATACTAACAGCAACTTCCCGGCTTAGCGTGCGGATCTGAGAGTTCCACCACGTTAAAGCCTTACCCATAAATGAACCAGCAGTGTATTTCACTTTTTGGTCAACACTACAACCACTCATATCTTGCACGTTCTCCATTTTCTCAATCCAACGAGTAAGAACTACAGCACCTCCCTTACCATCATATTCCTTAGGGTTACAAGCTAAGAACTCCTTATATGAACAACCTACCCGGTTGCCATTCACTAACACATTCCTAACGTTCTCCTGAATGTTCTCATTAACCACATTACCATTCTGATTTCCAACATTTCCTTGGTTACCAACCTGAGCTAGCATGGCGGGTAAGAGGTTCTGCAATTGCTGGGCAATGACGGCGAGAATAGGGTGCTTCCTCCTACTCCCCCATGACTCCCTCTACATTCCGCATTGACTCCTCATAAGCCCCATGTGAGCTCCCCATACCCTGGTCCTTTCCTTGACCATTCAAATTATTAACAGGCTCATCATTACCTTCCCTAGGTCTTCTACCCCTTCCACCTCTACTAACCCGTACACCCGTTCCCCCTCCTAGTGATTCTGCAGCAGGCCTGCACTTCGGGTTATTACCCTTGGCAACATTATCCACACAAGGGAGAACATGGGCAACGTTAGGTAGGCAGGAAGACTCGCATATATATAGAATATCGTACTATATATACAGATATACACATAACACCACCTTACGGTGTCAACATCGATTTGTGTGAACAACATTACTAAGTATGCGTGAGTTGTTATACGCTTATAACTACGTTGGCCACCGTACATATATTCGCATCCTTTCCCAGTCATATTCAATATTAAGCTCACACATTTCAATGACTAACATAACTAAAGCACCAAACCGCGAACACACAAAAGCAAACAAAAGCGGAACACCGCGCACATAGATCCTATACGCAACTAAATGACGGATCTTAGGTTAAATTCTAGGCCAATCCACCTAGTTCTCTATAACCTTGGCTCTGATTACCAATCTGTCACACCCCGACAATGGCGAAAACTCAGGAGCGCAACATAATGATCAATCATAACACAAGATACAATATAGAGAAAACTACAATGCATAAACTTCAAGTGTTACAAAGACCATCAACCTCGAACAACCTCGAATGATGTCCCAAATCACTATCAAAATCCACAATCTCTTACAATTATCCAAAAGCCCACACAGGGGTCTAAATCCAAACTTAAATCAAATCTTCCAAACACTAAAGCCAAATAAAATAAACAAGCAAGACTTCACATGAAAATCCACTCGGGATACTTCTAAGCCTGCTATCGCACATCACCAAACTATTCCTCTTTCACTTCACCTAAAAATGATACTCGAAAACGTCAACAATAATGTTGGTGAGCTTGTAGGTTTGACTTTAAACCCAAAATTTGTGCCAATATCTCAAACAGTGGACAATAGTGTTATATGACAGTGAATATATGCAAACAACCTTAGCATCACCGCTAATCAACAACCATATGTCACTTACGCACCTAAAGGGCCCACCAGGTGGTGCACTAAAATTAGGGCAGGACCACACACAAACTAGGGTAGGCGTACCCATCCGCTCCAATAATCACACAAATACTGGGTAGGCGTACCCATCCGATCCAAACAATCATACAAATACTGGGTAGGCGTACCCCTCCGATCCAAACAATCATGCAACACATAATATTCACATAGCAGTCATAAGCACATATCTTGTTCCAAAAACAAAACCACATTTCGCACAGTTCAATTCAAAACATTTCAAAACACATTTGAGTATCATTTTCCCCCAACGGAAAAACAGTAGAAAAATGGGGCTACGAGAACTCACCTCGAGCAAGTCTTTAGCAACAATCTCAATCACACAAGCAAATGCAACGACGCCCGCACACGACCTAGTCCAGTTAATGTCCCAATTTAATCATCCATTTCCAAAACAATCTTCACGTTTGATGCATAGAGTTTAGACGCGTTGTACAATTTCTCATAACAATTTAGTGGTGTGATGGTTGACAATATATCCCAACATTAATATCAACCCCCTACTCAATAATACATACTTATACTATTTAACCAAAATAGATAAGTAATATACGTAAATATTTATAATTAATAATTATAAATATATCTCGGTAAGTCCATTCGGTAATCTTAGTCACCTCAAAAATAATCATAATATGGTTGAAACTGAAACGTTTACTCATAACAAACACATTAGATAAGTTTCGAGAAATTTATATTTTTCGTCTTTTAGTGAATTTATAAAATAATTAAATAATAAAATAATATTTTATTATTAAAAATCAAAAATTATGTTCTTAAGTGAATTTTTCTAAGTATAAATTTTTTACAAAATTTTGACATGACCCGTACGGTCATACAACATTTTGCAAGGTTTCAAACCTTATTTTCAACATTTTTCACCAATTCAACACTTTTCAACAAAATTCTAAAATCTCAATCTTTAACGTTTACTAAAACGTTTTTCCTAAAATCTTGTTCAATATCACTTCGCAAATATATTTTACTTTCAAAAAGTCCATCAAAACTCTTACAATGACTAAATATCGCTTACTGGGCTTTTAAGGCTCAACAAGGGTCCATTAAGATATTTATAAGTCTAAAATACGATCCAAGTCCAAAACCAAGGTCCATTTACATACATAAGCATATACAACACGTAGTAATAATCGGACCACATAACCCTCCCCCCTCCCATTAAGCCACGGCTTAAATAGATTTATTGGGCCGTGAGTCCATAAGCTCCAAAATATGTATATTAAGCTTGAAAATAAGCTATTAAGCTACGTATCGCATTTGGTTACTACCATAAGCCTCAAAAATAGTCCACAAACATACGCCATAACACAAAATAGTCAAAATCACTTTCTTAGTGATTTTGGAAAACACGTGGCATATAAGCCCAAAATAGAAATAGCTTAAAAAATAAGCCTCAATAAGCTATACAAGCTACTATCAAAAATAAACTATCTAGCAACATATATTATTCAACCATCACGACCACAACATCAAAACTACAAAAACCCCCTTTTTCCTTTTTTAATCCAACGAACCAAACACACCCTTTTTATCCGTTTCATTTCTAAAAGTTTATTTTCACGATGATCAACTTGTACAACTAACGTTTATGCATCAAAATAAACCCAAAAGGACAAACGAATTTAAATTTGAAAACTTACAAGAAAATCTTCAAAAATGTAGATTTCGACACGAACCAGACAACCCAAACGTTGTTTTAAATGAATACCCATATACTCCGTATCAACCCGAATATCAATATCTCGATCAAAGTTGAAAATAGTAGTGTTGTGGTGATGTAGTGGCGACGTACCAGCACATACACACATTAGTGTGTGTTTTATTTTTTGAAAATGAAATGAAATGACTTGGTAAAGTCTAGTGAATGAATATAATGGTACATATTTGGGGGATACATTAGCTAAAATTAAGCCACATTGTCCCCTTAAATATACATGACCGGCCATGGGATCCTATGGGGTCTCGGGCCTTTCTTTTCGTGTCAGGATCACTTAAATACTCGTAAAACTCAACCGTAAAATTTACCCCAAAGTTAATTAGCATTTTTATTCACCTTAAAAATACTTTTCCCTTAACCTAGAGTATTTACACGACATATTTACACTTTAAACCCTTCAAAACTCATTTGGACATTAACAGACGTGTCAGACTTGTTTTTTCAGCATTTCTTAAAATTCACGGGTCAAACCACCCAGAATACAAATAACACAATAATACCTTCCAAAAGGGATTATTAATCACAATAAACCATAATTCACCATAATTCTCATAAAAATCATCACCGTCAACACGGTACAAAATCTGAATAAACTAACAAAAGTCAAATAGTCAAAGGACTATAAATGAAATATTCAGAACACAAAAAGGGCAAAGGTTACATTCTACCCCCCTTAAAAGAATTTCGTCTCCGAAATTCAACTACTAACATCACTTAAACAAATGCGGGTACTTCAATTTCATCTGATCTTCACGTTCCCACGTGAAGTCAAGGCCACGTTTTGAATTCCACCAAACCTTAACGATGGCAATCCTACTACGCTACAGCTTCTTAAGCTCTCTTTCTAAAATTTCCACAGGCTCTTCTACAAAATTCAACTTAGCATCAACTCGAATCTCATCCAAAGGCACTTGCAGTGTTGGATCAGCCAAACACTTCTTAAGGTTCGACACGTGGAATGTGTCATGAACACCATTCAATTCCTCAGGCAAATCTAACCGATAGGCCACAGGGCCTACCTTTTCAATAATCTCAAAAGGTCTAACAAATCTAGGTTCTAACTTCCCTTTCTTTCCAAAGCGTACCACACCTTTCCAAGGTGACACTTTGAGCAAGACATAGTCACCTATACTAAACTCTGGAGGCTTCCTCCTCTTATCAGCATAACTTTTCTGACGATCACGCGCAGCCTTAAGTCTATCCTTAATCTGCGAGATCTTCTCAGTGGTCTCTTGCACTAACTCAGGTCCTATCAACTGACCTTCTCCAACCTCAGCCCACATAATTGGCGAATGACACTTTCTACCATACAATGCTTCAAACAGAGCACATCTCACACTAGAATGGTAGATATTGTTATACAAAAACTCAACCAACAGAAGACAAACATCCCAACTTCCTCTGAAGTCCAGGACGCACGCTCTAAGTATGTCTTCCAAAGTCTGAATAGTACGCTCACTTTGACCATCGGTCTGAGGGTGATAAGCTGTACTCATGTCCAAACGAGTTCCTAATGCCTCTTCCATTGACTGCCAAAGCCTTGATGTGAAGCCACTATTACGATCCGATATAATCGAGATTGACACAACATGTCTAGCAACTATCACATTCAAATATAATCTAGCTAATCTATCCATCTTATAATCCTTACGCATAGGTAGAAAATGAGCAGACTTAGTCAATCGGTCCACAATGACCCAGATTGTGTCATGCCCACTACTAGTCCTAGGCAACTTAGTCACAAAATCCAGAGATATTCCTTCCTATTTCCATACGGGGATCTTAGGTTGCTGGAGCAAGCCAGATGGCCTTTGATGCTCAGCCTTAACCTTCAGACAAGTCAAACACTTACTAACATACTTAGGTATGTCCTTTTTCATTCCAGGCCACTAATACCTCTCTTTTAAATCATAATACATCTTACCAGCTCCTGGGTGTACAAAGTACTTTGACTTATGGGCTTCTTCCATTATCAGGGTTCTCATCTCACCCTTCAAAGCTACCCATATTCGATCCAGGTAGTACAAAGTTCCATCACTTCTATGTTCTATCATCTTCTCCAAACTTTTCTGCAATCCTGTAGACTCATCCACAACCTCCTTCTGAGCCGCCAGTATCCTATCCTTAATACTTGACTGGAGGGTCATATTCATAGCTCTAACTCTCTTAGGATTTACACTTTCCTTCCTACTTAGGGCATCAACCACCACATTCGCCTTACCAAGATGGTAGCGAATTTCACAATAATAATCACTAAACAACTCTATCCAGCAACACTGTCGTATATTTAAATCTTTCTGACTAAAGATATGTTGAAGACTCTTATGATTCGTTTAGATGACACTCTTTGTCCCATACAGATAATGTCTCCAAATCTTATGTGCAAACACGGCCACACCCAACTCCAAATCATGGGTAGTATAGTTTTTCTCATGAATTTTCGACTGCCTATTCCTATCCCAGACGCATCCTAATATACCACAAAGTCTTCTAGTCCGTCGAGGAGAGCTAGAACAGGCGCATTACATAACTTATCCTTTAAGGTTTGAAATGCCAATTCCTGTTCCTCACCCCAATCGTAAGAATGAACGAACCTTAGAAAATTTCTCAATGAACCTATGGTAATACCCAGCCAATCCTAAGAATGAACGAACCTTAGTCAGAGTTCTAGGGGCTTTCTAATTCTTAACAACTTCAATCTTACTAGGGTCTACATGAATCCCATTAACATTTATCACATGCCTAAGAAATTTCACTTCTCTTAGCCAGAATTCACACTTAGAAAACTTAGCGTGCAGTTTCTCCTTTTTGAGCAGTTCCAAGACTAACCTTAAGTGCTCTACATGCTCCTCTCGAGTCTTAGAGTAGATTAAGATATCGTCTATAAACACTATCACAAACTTATCAAGATAAGGCCTACAAACTTTATTCATCAAATACATAAATACTGTTGGTGTGTTAGTCAGACCAAAAGGGCATTACGGTCAACTCGAAATGTCCATACCGAGTTCTAAACGTAGTCTTTGGAATGTCATCCTCTTGCACTCTCAGCTGATGGTATCCAGACCTAAGATCTATCTTTGAGAAAAACTACGACCCTTGCAGTTGACCAAATAGATCATCAATCCTAGAAAGCGGATAATGATTCTTAACAGTCAATTTGTTCAATTCTCTATAGTCAATACACATTCTAAAAGAACCATCCTTTTTTCTTAACGAACAACATCGATGCTCCCCAAAGGAGACGAACTTGGTCGAATGAAACCTTTGTCTTGGTGTTCCTTGAGTTATCCTGTCAACTCCTCCAATTAAGAAGGCGCCAACCGATAAGGAGACTTTGCTTCCGGTGTTGCTCAGGGATTAACTCAGTTCGAAACTCAATTTCCCGAATAGGCGTTAATCCAGAAAGGTCATCCAAGAATACCTCAGGAAAATCTCTAACCACAACAATCTCTTCTTGCTTCTTATCACCAGCCTTAGCACCCATTAAAAATCTCGCTTTTTCTTTTGGTCTCTCTCCTAATACTCTAAGCACCTTGCCATCTGGTAGTGGTATCCTCACTACTTTCTCATGACAAATTATTTCACCCTTATACTTAGACAACGAATCCATACCTATAATCACATCAAAACTCCCATGCCCAAAATGTATCAAATCGATGTCAAAGTCATGACCCTCAATTTCTAGTTTGCAACCCTTAATAACCTTATCAATCTCTACTAGCTGCCCGCTAGCTATCTCAATCTCATATTTGAAACCTAATTCGCTAGGCTCTAAGCCTAACAGATGTATGAAAGTAGTGGAAACAAAACTATAGTCGGAACCAGAGTCAAATAAGGTAGTGGCAAAATGATTATTCAAAGTAAACGTACCCGTCACAATGTTTGAATCCTAGCGAGCTTCCTCTGCTCCCAATATGAATGCCCTACCCCTAGCCTGGTTCCCTTGGTTTGCATGACCTTGACCCCCGTTATTAGCGGCAACTTGGTTTGGATGATTTTCTTCTGGTCCTTGTGCCCTATGCAATCTAGGACAAGTGACCTGACTTGTTCAGTACTACCACATTCATAACATGTCCTAACAGTTAGGTTTCTAGCATTGACAGGATTCACATTCCTCAGCACGCCTCTACAATCATTTGCCAAATAACCCAGGCGGATACAGTTAAAGCATGTGTGACAAGGCCCTCCGGGTGCATGGTAGGAATTATAGGTGGTACACTTAGGCCAAGTAACCGTATTCTCTCTTCCTACAGGGTTTACAGTAGTAGCAAACACATTCCCAGTCCTAGTCCTATTATTATCATCCTTACCATTCTTATCCTTGCTAGGTTCCCCCACATTTCCTCTTTTCTCAACCTTCTTAATTGATCCATTTCTCACAGCCTCATCAGTCAATGCACCAGAAATCTACACAGCCTTCTGTATATAATCTTTGGCTTTATTGCTGCCACCATCCCACAGATCTATGGAGCAAGGCCATACACATACCTCTCAATCATCATACTCTCTAGAGTCACCAAATGTGGAACTAACCTATCCAACTCATCAGTATATGCAGCATGGCCAGCCCTGACCATAGCGTGATTCTACAACTTAGATTTCAACTTTTGCATCTCATGACTAGGACAAAACTCTTGTATCATCATAAACTTAAAGTCATTTCATGACATACTAACAGCAACTTCCCGGCTTAACGTGCGAATCTAAGAATTCCACCATGTTAAAGCCTTACCCACAAATGAACCAACAGGGTATTTTACTTTTTGGTCAATACTACAACCACTCATATCATGCACATACTCCATTTTCTTAATCCAACGAGTAAGAACTACAGCACATCCCTTACCATCATATTCCTTAGGGTTATAAGCTAAAAATTCCTTATATGAACAACCTACCCGGTTGCCATTTATTATCACATTCCCAACGTTCTCATGAACGTTCTCATTAACCACATTACCATTTTGATTTCCAACATTTCCTTGGTTACCAACCTGAGCTAGCATGGCGGGTAAGTGGTTCTGCAATTGTTGGGTAATGATCGTCGAGAAGTCGGGTGCTCCTCCTACACCCCTATTGTCTCTCCCTACATTCCCATTGACTCCCTTTATGCCCCCATTAGCTCCCAAACCCTGGTCATTTCCTTAACTATTCAATTGGTCAACACGCTCATCATTACCTTCCCTAGGTCCTCTACCCCTTCCACCTCAACCAACCCGTTTACCCGTTCCCCCTCCTTGTGATTCGGCAACAGGCCGGCCAACACTTCGGGTCCTCATCCTTGGCGGCATTATCTATACAAGGGAGAACATGTGCAACGTTAGGTAAGTGGGAAGACTAGTATATATATATATAACATCTTACTATATATATAACTATACACATAATACCACCTTATGGTGTCAACATGGATTTGTGTGAACGAAATTACTAAATATGAGTGAGTTATGATACGCTTATAACTACGTTGGCCACGGTACTTATATTCGCATCCTTTCCCTGTCGTACTCAATATTGAGCTCACACATTTCAATGACTGACATAACTAAAGCACCAAACCGCAAACACGCGAAAGCAAACAAAAGCGGAACACCGCCCACATAGATCCTATACGAAACTAAGTGACGGATCTTAGGTTATAGTCTAGGTCAACCCACCTAGTTCCCTATAACCTTGGCTCTGATACCAATCTGTCACACCCCGACAATGGCAGAAACTCGGGAGCGCAACATAATGATCAATCATAATATAAGATACAATATAGAAAAAACTACAATGCATAAACTTCAAGTGTTACGAAGACCATCAACCTCGAACAACCTCGAGTGATGTCCCAAATCACAATCAAATCCGAAAAACTCTTACAATATCCAATAGCCCACACAAGGGTCCAAATCTAAACATAAACCAAAATCTTCCAAAATACTAAAACCAAATAAAATAAACAAGCAAGACTTCACATGAAAATCCAATCGGGATACTTCTAATTCTACTATCATAAATCACCAATTTATTCCTCTTTCACTTCACCTAAAAATGATACTCGAAAACGTCAACAATAATGTTGGTGAGCTCGTAGGTTTGACCTTAAACCCAAAAGTTGTGCCAATATTTCAAATAGTGGACAATAGTGCTATATAACAGTGAATATACATGCAAACAACCCTGACATGGCATTCCCGCTAATCAATCACCATATGTCACTTACGCATAGAAAGGGCCTACCAGCTGGAGCACTAAATTAGGGCAGGACCACACACAAACTAGGGTAGGCGTACCCATCCGCTCCAATAACTACACAAATATTGGGTAGGCGTACCCATCCGATCCAAACAATCATGCATCATATAATATTCACATAGCAGTCATAAGCACATATCTTGTCCCAAAAATAAAACCATATTTCGCACAGTTAATTCAAAACATTTCAAAACACATTTGAGTATCATTTTCCTCCAACGGAAAACAGTAGAAAAATGGGGCTACAAGAACTCACCTCAAGCAAGTCTTTAACAACCAAATCTCAATCACATAAGAAAATGCAGCGACGTTCGCACACGACCTAGTCCAATGTCCCATTTTAATCATTCATTTCCAAAATAGTCTTCACGTTTGATGCATAGAGTTTAGACGCGTTGTACAATTACCCATAACAATTTAGTGGTGTGATGGTTGACGACATATCCCAACAATCATATTAATCCCATTACTCAATAATACTTACTTATACAATTAATGATAGATAAGTAATATAAGTAAATATTTATAATTAATAATTATAAATATATCTCGATAAGTCAATTCGGTGACCTCAGTCATCGCGAAAATAATCATAATAGGGTTGAAAACGGAACGTATACTCATAATAAACGTATTTGCAAAGTTTCGAGAAAAAATATATTTTTCGTCTTTTAGAGAATTTATTAAATAAATAAAGTAATTAAATAATATTTTATTATTTAAAATCAAAAATCACGTTTTTAGGTGAAATTTCTAAGTATAAACTTTTTACGAAATTTTGACACGACCCCGTACGCTCATACAACGTTTTCCAATGTTTTTAACCTTTATACCAAACACTTTTCAAACTTTCGACACTTTTCCGACAGAATTCCAAAATCTTGATCTTTAACGTCTACTAAAACGTTTTTCCCAAAATATAGTTTAATACCACTTCATAACTACATTTCACTTTCAAAAAGTCCGTCAAAACTCTTATAACGACTAAATATCGCTTATTGGGCTTGGAGGCCCAATAAGGGTCCATTAAGATATTTAAAAGTCCAAAATACGATCCAAGTCCAAAACCAAAGTCCATTTAGTAGAAAATAATTCGGACCACAATAAGCCCTCCCATTAAGCCACGGCTTAAATAGGCTTATTGGGCCGTGAGTCCATAAGCTCCACAATACATATATTAAGCTTAACCATAAGCTAATAAGCTACGTATCACATTTGGTTACCACTATGAGCCATAAAAATAGTCCACAAACATATGCCATATCACAAAAATAGTCAAAATCACTTCCCTTGTGATTGTGAAAAATGACGTGGCATTTAAGCCCAAAATAAACCACGAAATAGCTTAAAAATAAGTCCGAACTTAGTTATACAAGCTATATAAAAAAATAAGCTATCTAGCAACATATGTTATTCAACCATCACGACCACAATATCAAAACTACAAAAACCCCTTTCTTTCTTCTTTAAATCCAACGAACCAAACACCCCTTTTTATATCCGTTTCGTTTCCAAAAATC
>BQNB010047348.1:0-28320 GCA_026074375.1 Tanacetum coccineum | reverse complement strand
ATATATCATAAGCCTTTGAAATTAAGATAGAGTAAATTGCATAAATCGTCCTTAAAGTTTGACCAAATTGCATGTTTCATCACAAACGTTACGGAAGTGCAAGAATCGTCCATGTGTGGAAACATTTGGTGCAAGTATCGTCCCTGTGAGGAAACCTTTAGGGAAACCTTTGGTGCAAGTATCGTCCCTGCGGGGATTGCAGCAAAGGTTTCCCCACAGGGACGATCCTTGCACTTTCGTAACGTTTGGGACGAAACATGCAATTTGGCAAAACTTTAGGGACGATCTATGCAATTTACTCATTAAGATATTTCCCTTTTTCATTTTGAATGGTCACAGCTTTTATAATTTTTTAGAAGAGAGAAGTGCAAAAATCATCCTTGTGGTTTGTTAAAAAACCGTCTCACGTCCCTCGTTAAATTATTGTCCAAAACACATCCCTCCATCAATGTTTTGGGACACGATACATCCCTTGGACTAACGGTGCAAATAATTTGCCAGTCTAAGGGTAATTAATGTCAGTCACGTGGGGGTTGTTTTGGTCTTTTTACAGCTTCCAGCTACCCTCTTTATTACCTTTAACTACACCATTTCACCCCATCCACTCAATTAAATACCCCATATCTCTCTCTTTTATCCTCACACACACACAAAAACCTAATATTTTCCCCAAATTGAAAACCCTAAAAATGTTCATTCCAAGATTGTGTCATTGTGGATTACCAACTATGTGTTGCATATCGTGGACACAAATCAACCATGGAAGATGTTTTCATTGTTGTCCAAAAGTTGTGAGTGTTAAATCTTGTTAATGTAATTTTAATTTCGAATTATAAATGTAAGTCTTTTTTGCATTTTTGTAGGGTGACAATTGTGGGTTTAATGGATGGTTTGATCCTCCAATGTGTCCAAGGGCTGCGGTAATTATACCTGGATTGTTGAGGAACATCAATGAGCTTCGAGAAATTGGAGATGCAAATGCTATCAAAGCTAGAAGAATGAAGTTTCTTTTAGGCTTTAGTTGGTTTTTCTTTGTGGTGTACATTATGATGAATTAGTTTTATGCTTAATGTAGTAGTTTAATTTTCAGTGTAGTGTTTTACTCTCTTTTATCCTCACACACACAAAAACTAATATTTTCCCCAAATTGAAAACCCTAAAAATGTTCATTCCAAGATTATGTCATTGTGGATTACCAACTGTGTGTCGCACATCGTGGACACAAATCAACCCTGGAAGACGTTTTCATTGTTGTCCAAAAGTTGTGAGTGTTAAATCTTGTAAATGTAATTTTAATTTCAAATTATAAATGTAAGTCTTTTTTGCATTTTTGTAGGGTGACAATTGTGGGTTTAATGGATGGTTTGATCCTCCAATGTGTCCAAGGGCGATGGTAATTACCTAGATTGTTGAGGAACATGAATGAGCTTTGAGAAATAGCATATGCAAATGCTATCAAATCTAGAAGAATGAAGTTTCTTTTAGGCTTTAGTTGGTTTTTCTTTATGGTGTACATTATGATGAAGTAGTTTATGCTGAATGTAGTAGTTTAATTTTTAGTGTAGTGTTTTTATGTTCAATGTAGTACTTTTATGATCAATGTAATGTGTTTTGAATGTTTAATGTAATGCCTTTTGTTTGATATTGTTTATTGTGGTTAATGTTGTGTATGTAGTTGAAATGGGTTGAAATGTGTTGTGGGTTGAAATGCTGTGAAATGGGTTGAAATGTGTTGTGGGTTGAAATGCTGTGAAATGGGTTGAAATGCAGAACTTATGCATAACTTGTTGAAATGTAGTTGAAATGGGTTCAAATGCATAACTTATGCATAACTTGTTGAAATGTAGTTGAAATGCATAACTTATGTTAGGATCTGGTACTAGATAGATCTTCTAGCCTTTGTGGTTGTATAGTACTTATGTAATCACAAGCATATACGTGAGCCGGTTTTGACCGGAAAACCTGGTTGAACCGCTGGTTAAACCGGTTGAACCGTGACCCGATGACTTGGCCGGGTCAATTTAAAAACCGGTTTTTAAAACATTTTTTGAAACTGAAAGTTGTAAGTTGATCTGACACTATTTTTTTAGGATTCAACTCATTGCTTAAGACTGGGCGTAATGGGTGGCCGATCATTCGGTCGCAAACGTCATCCCCTTGACGGGCATTCATTTAATCCCCCCCCCCCCCCAAAAAAAAAAAAAACCCCAACTCCCTCTTTTTGCATTACTCGGTCGCATATTTGATCAAGTCCTGCTCATTTGTTTGTGTGTGTGTGTTTGTTTTAAATTGTTTGTGTGGTATTTATGTGTGAAACTGATATATGTTTTTTGTGATGACCCGTGATTGATCTTAGAGAGAGCTGGTCTTAGAGGAAAAAAAAATAAGTCGACATGAATAACGGTGATCATCTGCGGTCACCATTAAATAGTGCAAGAGAGCAGTATTCATAGGGTATGTTTGTTAAAATGAGCTCGATCAGCTGTGAGCCGTAGTTTGTGCAGGTAGCCGTGAGACTGTTGTTCGTGAGTAGTAGTTGTCATCTGCTCTTCGCCTCCTTTGTTAAGCTACTTAAAGAAGAATTGGAAAAACTTGTCTTTTCTTAAAAAATAGCCCGCTTACGATTTTTGCCAAACGGACTAATAAAAAACAAAAGTCATCGTCTCCTTTTGCCAACAAGCAATTATAAATCAAATGCTCATTTTATCACCGGCTTTCTCCGCCCCAAAAAATACCACACCGCTTGCGCCAAAATAACATATTGGTTAAGAATCATCGATTTTCTTTATTATATCTGCTATTATTAATAATCAAATTAGAAATTTTATTTTTTAATTTCTTTACATTTGTAAGCATAACGGAAATCAGTTGGGAATTTCTTATTTTTAAAAGTTCAAAATTTTAAACCATTGCAACTTCTATTTAGTATGAGTTTTTTTTTTCAATAGACAATAATACTCAATTTTATCAAGGCAATAATTTATTTCATCTTTAAATATCAAAATTTTTACTGTAACATTAATTTGAACATTTAAAATTAGTTAAACCAAGTGTATACTAACATTTTTTAGTCATCGTGGTTTGCCGGGTCTTTCACTTTTGGTCAATTTTTTAAAAATCTTACGGATCCACTCCAATACCCGACAACCCGTTTCACTTTTGGTCCAATTTTGTGTTGACCGTTAATTTGACCAGCTAAAACATATAAAATGCATATAAGATTCCCTTATCTTATTACCTAAAATGACAGATATGACCTATTTATTAATAATAATAATAACAATAATAATTATTATTATTAAAATAATAATACTAAAGTTTTATTATTAAAAATAATAATAATAAAATTTATTATAATAATAATAATAACAATTATTTTTTTATTTTTTTATTAGCATGTCAACAAAAATATATCCATAATGAAATGGAGTTACTGTTAGTATAAAAAAAATACATAATTTGTTCTTTATCAATTCATAAAAAAAATCATCATCAAATCTACTTTCTTATTTCATGTTCTTCATTAATCTCCTCAACAAACAAAAAACAACCTTGGAGGACGAGCACAAACAGTTACAATTCAAGAACCCCCATTTGATTTAGTCATACTAACATTTTCATTTTAATTAAACCAACAAAAACACAATATCCTTTTTGGTTAAATTCCCCAAATCTCTAACTCATATTATTATCTCCATCTCAAGAACACCATAACCTAATTATGGCGATGACCGTGTTATGATTTCAGATCCGGCGAGTATAGCAGCAGGGATAGTGGTGGTTCATCAGATTCTTCAACCTCAATAAATTGGTTTAAATCCATTCAATATACTCCTACCTTTTCCTAAATCTGTAAAGAGAAATGTAAGTTGAGCTGTCGGCGTTATAGATGGTGGTGATGGTTGTGGATGTAGATGGTGGGTCGTAGATGGTGGGCTGAGTGGTGGCGACGGCTATGGATGTTTAAGGTGGTTATGATGTTTTTCTTTTAGAGAGGATTTTTTTAGAGATAAGGTTTTTTAGGTGGATAAAATGAAAGAAAAGGGGTGGAGGTGATGATAAGTTGGTTAGTGGGAGCTCTTATTTAATTATAATAGATGAGAAGACCAAAATACCCTCTTAAATTAACGGTCAGACATATGTCAACTGTCGGCATTAGTGAAAATTGGAACAAAAATTGAATAAGGGTTGTCGGATACATAAAATCGTTTTACGGATATTTATTTACACCGTGTTTTTTATAACAAAAGTTATTGGAGTGGATCCGTAGGATTTTTAAAAAATAGACCAAAAGTGAAAAACCCAACAAACTACAAAGACCAAAAATGTAGTTTACTCTTAAAACAATGTAGATGCAAATTTGTAACTACACAGGTTTATAACAACAAATTTAATTTTGTAACTAAATATTTTATATAATTTTTATACCAATATCATTAAACTAGTTGGATTATAAATTTGACAAGTATTATATCATGGATGGATTTTTTTATTGAAACAATTTGTATAGCCATGTCTATAGTATAGATATTAAACATGGTGTATTAATAAGTTTTAAGTTATTTATGAGACACATTTCTATGGTTGATAATTTTAATATATATTTAGTATCTCATATTTTTATTAAAAAATTGCATAAATATATCTTCATGACGAGTTGCATAATATAAACAAGTATATTTGTTCACTTATATGACATAAATTAACGACACGTGAATCTCCAATTTATAACTACAATCAACAATTACCACCGCCAACAACCATCACCGACTTTTTCTTCTTTACTCTTGGAATATATCGGCGTCAATTATTCTCGCTTTACGTATTTTTTCTGCTGTCACCGCAATATTGCGCGGGTACCATGCTAGTGTTAAATAAGACGTAATTCTTACAATGGTTAATTCAAAGAATTATAGTTTTTCGATAATAAATTGTAATTTCTTTTGCAGGCATGAATGTGAAGGTCGTTGTGAAATATCAAATGTAAATAAACTGCAGTCACAAATTTTCAATCCCATCATAGCTCAATCACAAAACCAAAAACAAGTTCAGTAAATACGAAATGAAAACACTCTGCTTCAACACCTCAATCATAGGACCCAGGTTACATATGTTAGGCTATCGTTCTAGTAAACCTGCCCCATAAGCAACAGCTTTCCGGATCGACACTTCAGTAAACTTCGTAGAATAAAGCAATTGATAAAAAATATGATGCACAAAAATGTGTTTTGACCGTGATACATCATTCTAGTTTGTAGTTTCTTGCTGCCTCCGTGTTTCTCTCTTCTGGTGAGTCATGTGAAGTCCATGTTCACCAGTCTCCTTTTAACACAAGGATCGTATCAGTGTTAGTTATATGTTTTTATAATCTTGGTACATGTGCAAACAAGCTAAACTCAAGTTAGCAAGTGCAAGCTTGCCTCACTTAGTTAAGAACAATGCTAGGATTTCTCTCAAGCCCATAACAAACTAACAATATTTCAAAATTTAAGCTTGTAATCAAGTATTAAACAACAACATACATACAGTTTGTATGCAAATGACTAAATCGTGGCTATAGTTTATTGCCAACACGTCAAATGAACGGAATTAAAAATAGTTAAAGAAAAGCTTAGCCAAACAGGTTTATACTATGTTTTAGGAATTACCAATAGCACGTTCACATTGTGCACGACCTCCCTTAACTATTTTAGGATTACTTTGTGTTATATTAACAGATAACTTCAAAAGACTAAAAAGTGTTGGCATGCCAACCTAACCCGACCCATCTGTTTTGGTGTGCCCTATATATCTTGACATGATATCTAGCTGGTTTATTTTGTCATTTGTGTATTATGCTTTATGCACGATATATAAACGATTAGGTTGATAGAAAGCAAAAAAGACTAACCTCTGGAACGAATTCCAGACCAACTTTGATCTCCCCACAGAATTCATCGTTTATGACCACATTGTAGGATGTTGGTGGAATGCTCTTTGCCAAGAACACTGGCTCAAGTGGAATTCTGTTTGCATAAGTTAAAAATATGGTGATAAAGTGTAATTAACTCTGTTTATATCTACTAATATATTATATATGAGCTTTGAACAAACTTCTACATACTTTGCCTCGCCCACAAAATCGTCCTCAGTCCCAACGTCACTGTCCTTTATCCTGATAACGAGATCTGGCACTTCATCACCACTAATAGAAAACTCAAACGTCTCGTTCCATTCTGGTGTAGATCCTTGCCCTGTGAGAGTACCCATTCGGTAAGTAGATTAGGCTTGATAGGTATATATGAAACTCAAAGTGAAGCTCGTTGAAAGAATTTTAGAAATGTAACCTGATGCGACATTGCTCTTGTGTTCCTGAGATCGATAAAGTGGAGTAAGCCTATGGGTCCTTTTTTCTGTAGAAAAATGTTTTAAGTACATGGAGAATAAGAATACATATTGTAAAATTGAAAAACCATATGTATAATGGCGGGTGAGAGGTCACCATTATCCCTTCATTCATGCGTGACCACCGTTAAAAACACCCACATCACCTCTATTGTAAAGTTGAAACGTGATGATAGTAGTGATGTGTTGAATAATGATGTGACGTTAACGTGAAGTTGAGTATACAAGTGACCATCGTGACTAGTCTAAACGACTATCTAGTCAATGATTGATCTACTCTACACCTACACATCGTCACCTTATGATTTGACTTTTTATAAACGGATCGTTACGCACTATCACAGAACATAATTCCGATCCGAACCATTAGATCAAGTTATAGCTATAAAATTCAACCAATGTGTCACCCTTTTTTTTCACATACAAAGTTGGGTCAATATGACTTGATTCTCATTTGACTCATTTCAATCCTATAAACTAAGTGATCATATATTATTCATATTATCTAATCATATACAAAATATAATCAGGTTCATAGCATTGATTAGAATCTAATTTACTACTACTATCTTAATTCCATATTCTTTTTTTTATACAAGTTAACTATAACATGAAAATGAAAATGAAATAATGAAGGCAAGAAACTTACTCCAAAATTCAGTGTCATGGAGGCCTTTAGCACTAACAAGTAGGACTTGAATCTTTCCGGTTGGCATTTTTGTCTGTCTGAAAAACAATCGGCACAGATCCCAAATATCCTTAAATATTTGTTTTCTTGATTTTTGTGTGTCTTTTGATGAGCTGAATCCGGAGGAATATATTTATAGAAGAGATACCAAGTTGAATTTTTAAATTATTGGTATCTAAACACATGATTCACACAACATGTAACATGTTACAAAGCTATTGGTTTTTTTACGAGCCATGTTACAAAATGATTGTTAAGTAGGTGTGAAAGAGTCACAACTTTCATTTCTAAAGTCTAGACAATGTGACACATATTGATTGATTTTATTTAATTACTCCTTACGTTTCACACACATTGTTAATAGATAAAATAAAAAACATTTTCTGATTAGTACCTTTAACATAAACTTTTATGATAAAAATGTCACTTTTACCTTTATACATACTTAGGCCTGAACACCCAAACTCATCTGACACGTCAGCGTCACATCAACTTTCTCTCTTTAACTTTAAAACTCACTGCAACTCACTTTTCAACCGTAATAGCAACTCGCCTCTAAATTAAAACTCACATTTCATTAAAATACATACTTTATATAAAAATACCCCGCTAAATACCCACACACACTCACAACCAAATAAAATAAATTAAAAAAAAACACTCTGGCCTCACAAAAGTTGAAACTCCACTTAAGTGAGTTTCTCACCGAAATGTGGCAAAAATTGAAGTGACTTTGTTGGGCAGGAAAATACTCGCGCATGAGTGTGTAACTCACCTCGGGGAGTTCACCCTTATACCGTCTAGCTTTAGACTTGCTAACGTGTGTTTATTTCGCACTTGTTTAAATGTGGTTTTTTTGTTATGCTGGGATTTTTAACTAGATTTGCGAGACGACTAATCCCAAAGCGACTATTTTTCTGGATATACTGGATTCGTTGCAAGTGAACCTTCGTGGCTACAAAGAGATTAATTTTCCTCCCGTTTGATTCGAACCATTGACGTTCATACACAAATTTTCATTTATATCGAATTTTTTACCTAATAAACATTAGTCAAATCTTTAAATTATTATGACAAAAAGTAATATCTAACTTAATCAGATCAAACTTTCCACTTGAATATGTCTACATTTCTTAGTTAACATATATTAGCAAAACCTCTTCACCCGATACTTCATGAACCAGTACAGGGCCGTCTTATGAATTATCGTGGCTCTCGTGTTATCATAAAAATTGAACCCTTTAACGCACCACATAAATACACTTGTATCAGTAATGCCTAAAACTAAATTTTTTTATCTGAATAAATCAATATTTTTGTATTTTTTTTTCTATTTTATGCCGAGCGGTTTTTTTTACATTGCCTAAAAAAAATTGCCAAATGGGCCGGCCCAAATTGGGAGCCCAATGGGCCGGGTACTGTAGCGGAGCTGCCAAAGCGCCAGCGTTTTAACCCTCGTATCAATATTTTTGTAATTTTTTTTTCTATTTTGTGCCGAGCGGTTTTTTTTACATTGCCTTAAAAAAAAAACCAAATGGGCCAAATTGGGAGCCCAAAGGGCCGAGCACTGTAGCGTGTGGAACAAAACTACGTCGTTTTATTCTACGCGAGGCATTATTATTTTTATTTTTTTATTTTGTGCGGTTTTATTTTTTCGGCCTCATGTTTAATAGTTTGTTTTTTTTCTTATATGGGTTTATGTGTGGGGCTTATGTTTAAAGGTTTCTTTTTTTGGCTATACGGGTTTTTTTTAATATAATTTTATGGGAACATTGGCTTTAAATGAGAATCGCGCGTTACTGCATGGCGTTTTTTTATTGTATTTTGTGCGGATTTTCGGTCTCGTGTTTAATAGTGCGGGTTAATTTTTGCGTTAAAATTTTATTTTTATTTTTTTCTATTTTTTATTTGTGCGGGTTTATTTTTTCGGTCTCATGTTTAATTGTTTTTTTTATGTGGGCTTATGTGTTGGGCCTCATGTCGCGAGTATTTTTTATCTGAATAAGTTAATATTTTTGTAGTTTTTTTTAATGCCGAGCGGTTTTTTTTACATTGCCTACAAAAAAAAATGCCAAATGGGCCGGCCTAAATTGGGAGCCTAATGGGCCGGGTACTGTAGCACAGCTGCCAAAAACGGCAGCGTTTTAACCTATCTATAGTATATATATATAATTTGGTCCATATTCATATTTGGTCCATGTCAATTTTCTCAAAGAAAGTCAATATTCATATCTAGCGCTAAGGATAGGCTCCCTTTTCTTCCGAATCTTCTCCATTTTGGTATAAATGTTGAATATGTTATGTGCCCTTTATGTGGTGAAGTTCCTGAATCCATCGATCATATCATGGTTCACTGTCCGAAAGTTAAAATGATTTGGTTGAAATGTTATAGTTGGTGGCCGATTTACAACCCCCGCCCGGGGATTTTTCAGTTAAGTCGCTCATTGATGGTATCTTTTTCTCTCATCTTCCGAAGATAGCTCAATCTGTCTTTGTTGGAGTTTTCTATTCAGCTTTATGGGCTATATGGAGATGGAGGAATAAGGTTTGGCATGCCTCTAATGAGGATAAGGCCATGGAGTTAGGCTTTGACACATTTTCCACTATCCAATCGTGCTCTTGTTGTGGATCACACATCGAAATTCTACGATTAGTGCTGATTGGAAGTCTTGGGTGGTGCGCCCGTTGCGGTCTTTCTTGACTAATCTTGGCACTTAAGTTTTCTGTTATGGTGTAATTTTTCTTTTTCCTTTTTCTTTTTTTTTGTCTTTAGCCTCTTCTTTGGTGGCTGTTGTTTGTTTGTATATATATTTTTGGGCGTTTTTATAAAATCTATTGTAAAATATTATGTATGGACTTATGGGCTTATGTCTATTAATCCCAGTCTTTAGTAACAAGTCAGGGTTTTAGTCTCTTAGCCTTATAAATACATCTTACGTGTAATCATTTTGATATCATCAATCAATAAGAATTCTTCCTTCCTCTCTTATTTTTGTGTTCTTGTTTTTTACATTTACAACACGTTATCAGCACGCTTTAAAAAGTTTTAGTATTTGTTTTTCTCTCTTTTTTTTAGGGTATGTCTTCAACCCGTAAAGCATATACAAATAAACAATTTGTAATTGGTTTTGACGAATGAAGCTTGAAACCATGATGGAGGTACGCTTTATATTCCATATGATGATCATGAATATCATTAAAAGTTTAGATGTTTTTTTTTCGTTAGTCATGCTAATAATATAAGAATATTAACAAATTATGAAGGAAATCTTCCACATTATACGTTCAATTCGACTGTTCTTTTTACGCCATTCAACTAGTTTGACTCTTGAAATTAGATATGCCTAAAGAGTTTATTTTATTATATCAAAATTGATTTTGGAGATCTTGTTTTTATAAATTACAAATATGATGTATATTCTACACCATATATTCATGATCTAGTATTCATCATAATTGTTTTTTTTTATTGCTAACCAATTATATTTATCTCTTTTCATAATTGATCGTGTGAGTGCTGGACAATCAAAGTTTCTAATTGCTTTATTTAACACAAAGAGAATTGTTTTTTATTTACTTAAAACTCTTTTATAGTTAACAAGAACAATAAATGTTCTATTATGACCACAAAGAGAGAATCAAAATAACACAACCTCATTTTGTGTTATAAAAAGAAAAAAAAATTAGAACATCAATATCTAACATGATCTTTTCATAAAGATCAATATCATAACCTCAAGTTATAGTTATTTTTTTATTTAAAAGCCTTATGTGCTTTGATGATTCCCTCAAGTGAATCAAGAAGGGAAAAAAAATCTCATAACCTCATGTTATGATTATATTTATTCATAATAAAACCACAAGTTTTATTACAATGAATAGAATTAAAATACAATAACCTCAAGTTATTGTATATTTTTTAAAGAACCTCAAGTTCTTTGTGACTCCTTTAGATGAATCACGATAATAACACAACCTCATGTTGTGGTAAAAAAAATAATTAGAACCTCAAGTTCTAATCTGATTCAGTTAATAGAATCAATAACATAACCTCATATTATGTTATAAAGAAAAATAGATAAAACCTCAAGTTTTATCATGATTCCATCTAGAGAATCAATGATGCGTTGTATTCTAGTAGATCCAGGAGAAATCTACTAAGTTTTAAAGATATAAAACGCAATGGTTATCATCTTGAAATCATGACTCAAAAATAAAATTGCGTATCTCCAAATTACATTCATAGAAAATGAAAAAAGAAGAAGTCCATAATGAAAAGAATGAAAGGTTTATCTTCTGGATTGTATTTTACATACAAAAATCAGACAGAAATAAATATTGTTTCTACCCGAAAGGGCGTAGATCCCAAAATATTTACCCTTTAACATGATCATTTGGGTAATTCGGGTGATATTATGAGGAGGAGAATAATTGAGAGCTCAAATAGGCATCCACTAAAGGACTCAAGATCCCATTATCAAAAGATTTATCATGTGGAACATGCTCTCTTGGAAAAATGATAACTAGGCCCTCAATCAATAAACTTGAAAAAGAATCTCTTTCGAATCTAGAAAGAATTGAAAGAGACATTTGTGGGTCAATTACTCCTCCGTGTGGACTATTTTGATTCTAATAGAATTAATAACATAACCTCATGTTATGTTATTCTATTATTGTTAATCATGTCGATATAATTATTTAATCATTTACTGATTTCCTAAATTTATGATTTCACATGTTTTCTTCATGATATTGGCTAAGATTATTTTGCATACTAAATGTCATGATAGTTACATTATTTGCACCTTAGCTATAATATTGTGATATATGTTGTTATCAGTTATTTAAATAATTCTGTTAAAAAAAAGTTGTTTAAATAATAGTATTTGGTATTTAAATCGTGATCACATATTATATATGTATAGTTGGAGCATTAACTTATTTGTGGCATCTAAATGTATTATTAAATTTGTATATTTATAAAGGTTACTACATTAGTTGTGCTTATAGAATTTATATACGTAAAAAAAAAACCTTTATCTAATAGAATATATTTGGTTCTAAATCTTCAATAAGAGAAATGTGTCACTGATTCATGGTTATGTGAAATCTTATGCCCGTTTTATGTCTAAACTAATTGATATTGCGATAACTATACAACATAGTGTTTGCTAAAGACCTTTCTTAAGGTATTAAAGATAAAATTACGTATAGATCTCGTTAAAAAAAATTATGATTGTGTATCATGTGAAGTTTATATGCAAACTAAGGTAATTTTTATTTTGGAAATTATATGCATTTCCTGAAATTAAATTTTTTTGTACGACTTGTATAAGTGGTGTATAATCTCTTAATAAGATTCGTAAAATGTTTGTGATATATGAAGAAAAAAAAAATCCTTATATGGTGATATATGCAATCTTTGCTAAATGATATGTGTGTCATTTTTATGTAGAATGTTACATTTAAAGCTTTCAAATATTGATTTTGTTGTTCTCGACATATCGAAAAAAAACCATCTCTCTTGGACTCTTCATGTTGAATTCCATCTAACTTTGGGGATAATCAATCAAAGCTGAAAATAAGGCCTCTTTACAAGAGTGTGCCACAATAGTGGTATTCCCCATCTTTTTTTTCATGATGATCTAAAAAGGGAATATTTAACGATGAAAGATTCGTTAAATCTCGCTATAATTATATGCACCTCAAGATGCATAAAAAAAAAGTATAAGCGAGTTCGGTCTCATAATTTTTGTGTTAGATTTGAATTAAAAGATAATATCTAACGGTGAAAGATCCGTTATATGTATGTCAAAATCTAAAAGAAAGATTTGACCATCAAAAGCAGGAAATTATTGTAAATGCAAGCACATTTTCGCAATATTGAGGATTGCATCTGAATGATAAAAAGAAACCATGCGATGAGATGGTTAATGCCTCGAATATACTCATATATCGAGAACGATGCTTTGATATAAGTTTCTTTAAATAAAGCAATGGGTATGCTTTAAGAAACACGATAAACCCGTTTACTAAATTTGCTCCATTCACTCAACTGAATGTGACTCAATAACGATGATCATGTAGATATCGTGATTATGGACGTGGTGAAATAATTATTATCGTTTTAATTCAAAGAACTTGTTTGCAACCTCAAGTTGTAAGATTAAAGATGAGTAAATCAACGTATAGATCTCCATTCCCTCTTGTGAATGTGATGAATAGATTCATTCCCTTAAGTGAATGTGATATAATGATAAATATAAAATCTTCATTCCCTCAAGTGAATGTAATAATGTAATGATATGGTCGAGGTAATATGACAATGACAAACCACTAGTAATGGCAAAATAGAATAAGAAAGGAGCAAACAAAAATGTGATTTATGCAAAAATGCAATATGATGTATGCAAAATACAAGTGTGTCAAAGATATTACACACTATATTAATAGATTTAAGAATCTATGCTAACACATTTTACTCTGTAATAGAAATATAAAATTGTCATGAGAAACGAAGTTAAATATTAATGATGCATTATATTCTTTTGTATCTTCCTCGACATGCATTATATAAAGATTAGCCATAACACAAGTTTATGAGCAATAATTATAATATTTTTGGCATGACCGGTTACACCATCCCGAGTCATTAATGATGCAAAACTATAGAAGAACACGATTCTTCAATCTAATGTTGTTATCTCTCAAAAGAAGTTGATTATTAATCTATCAACTAGAATGGGGACTCAATTCCTCAATATTCTGGAAAGAAAACACGTGGATATATGTAGGCATACAAATCCATTGTATGAACCATTTAGAGTTTAAAATCGATGCATCGTCTAAATGGTCATTAAATCGCAAGTATAAGCGAGTTCGGTCTCACAATTTTTTTTGTTAGATCTGAATTAAAAGAGAATATCTAACGGTGAAAGATCCGTTAAATGAATATCAAAATCTAAAAGAAATATTTGACCATCAAAAGCAAGAAATTCTTGTAAATACGAGGACATTTTCGCAATATTAAGTATTACATCTTAATGATAAAAAAAATGTGATGAGATGGTTAATGCATCGAATATGCTCATATATCGAGAACAATGCTTTGATATAAGTTTCTTTAAACAAAGCAATGGGTATGTTTTAAGAAACACAATAAACCCGTTTACTAAATCTGCTCCATTAATTCAACTGAATGTGACTCAATAACGATGATCATGTAGATATCGTGATTATAGACGCGGTGAAAATAATTATTGTCATGTTAATTCAAAGAAACTAGTTGGCAACCTCAAGTTGCAAGATACAAGATGAAATGATCAACGTGATATCTCCATTCCCTCATATGAATGTAAAAAAATAATCAACATAAAGATCTTCATTCCCTCAAACGAATGTGATAAATGATCAATATAAGATCATCATTCCCTCATGTGAATATAATAATGTAAGACAAATGTTTAAAGATCATTTCTCATGGTAAAGGATATGGTCGAGGTAGTATGATAATGACAAACCACTAGTAGTGGCAAAATAAAATAAGTTCTATTCGTCTTCCGGGTTTAGTTAAAGGTTTTTTGGAAGGAGTCTTCTACGTTGCTTGGTGGTTTATTTGGGGATTTCGGAATCGTTCCACTTTTGATGTTAATAAGCCGTCTAGATCGATCCTTTTTGAGAATATAGTCTCTTCCTCCTTTCTTTGGTGTAATAGTAGGTGTAGTAGGAAGTTTTCTAGGGATGATTGGCTTAAAAACCCGCATTTAATTTCTTTGTAATTTCTTTTCTAGCTCCTTGCTAGTTTATAAAATTTTGCCGTTCAAAAAAAAAAGAATTCTGAGTCATTAATGATGCGAAAACTATAGACTAATAATATTCTTCAATCTAATATTGTTATCTCTCAAAAGAAGTTGATTATTAATCTATCAACTAGAATAGGGACTCAATTCCTCAATTTTCTGGAAAGAAAACAAATGAATATATGTAGGCATACAAATCCATTGTATGAACCATTTAGAGTTTAAAATCGATGCATCGTCTAAATGGTCATCAAATTGCAACCTCAAGTTCGCATGATTAATAGCTCAAAACGAGCCTAACATTCCAAAGTAAGTATTTTCATCATGAATATCTGATGAATTACTTCTAAATTTTAAATGATATTTTTTTTAGAACGGCAATTTATAAATAAAAACTAGCAAGGAGCTAGGAAATTACAAGGAAATAAGATAAGGGGTTTTATACCAGTCGTCCCATCTAATAGATCTTGTACATCTAGACCGACACCAACTATAAGAACTAGATACCACACTATCAAAAATGTCCGCTATTAGAGGACGGTCAACACCAAAATTTTACCACATTTCATTTTATACAATTCATCCATTTTCCATCCAATATCTCTCTAACATCACAACCCACATCTCACTCTTGTTCTTGGTTTGATCTTAAGATTACTAGTATTCTTCAGAAGACATTCTGGTACTGATGAAATGCACCTTCGCAATTCGTCAATTGGCATACGACACCGTTCCCGACGCCCTTGATGAATATATGCAAATGGGCTAAACAACTTCTCGTCAATCTCTTGATTATTTGTGTAAGTTTGTTATAAAAAATTATGGAGCTCAATATCTGCGAAAACCTACTATAACTGATGCTGAAAAGCTATACACGTTTCACGAAGAAGAGCACGGGTTTTCGAAAATGTTAAGAAGCCTTGATTGTACAAATTAGGAATGATTTGGTTGTCCAAATGCATATAAAGGGCAATATTGTAGACGTGATCATGGTCTGAATCCATTCATTTCGCTGGAAGTTGTTGTGTCACAAGGCTTATAGATATGACATGCTTTATTTAGTGTTTCTGGGGCAATGACATCAATGTTATATATCAATCGCCTTTATTCAACGATCTTAAAGACGAAAAAGAACCAGAGGTTCCGTTTGTGGCTAGCACCATAACTTATAGATGAGGATATGATCTTAGGACGTGATATATCCGAAATGGGTGACTCTTGTTAAGTCGATTTCAAATTCGGGCGATGATGAACATAAGCGAATACGGTATAAATCAATGCATGAAACGACAAGGAAAGATGTGGAACGACCGTTTGGTGTTCTCGAGAAAAAATGAGTTATATTAGACAATCCCGCATGATCGACACGTTTGGATAGAATAAGGAATATGATGTATACATGCATCATATTACATAATATTCTATTGATCCTAGAAAGAAAATTCTATGAATTTTATTCAATAGATAATCTAATAGCCATACATAAACATTGGTCAAAAACAAAATTTCAGCTACTCATGCTCTGATTATAAGTTGTCCCTCAAGGACACTATTTTTATTATGACATGCCTCAAGCATGATAGACAAATCGATTCTAAATAAAATCCTCGATGAAAAATATGAAGCATGAAAACAAGATGGTTGTTCAAGATATAAAAGACCCCATGATAGTCTCACAAAGAGACACTAGACATTAAGGTTCCAAAGAACCTCAGATAGCTAATGAGATCTCAATAAATTCTATCTTGACTTGAATTATATGGAACCGAAACAAAACGACGTCGATAAATTTGTCTACATACAATATATTGCATGCTATTATGCATGATGAGGATCAGAATTCAATTAATATCCAAATGTGCGCTCAACGAAATGATTGGCCAACATAAAAAGACATAGTATCTTGCAAATACTAAAGTATTGGAACGTGAAGTTCATACACGTCAATGTGTAAAAGCTATTGGATATACATCGGTTTTTTTGTGTGAAACCGAAATAAAAGCTCTAAAGTTGTGTGCTTTAAATACTTGAATTGTGAAATAAATAAATTCACAAAAGCAATAAGTTGATTATTAAGAGACATATTGTCTCGAGGTGGATGTAAATATCTTATTGATATTTTATGAGACAAGTATTTATTTTCCCCTATAATAGGATCTATTAGAGCTCTCATATTCTACGAAGGATATATAATGCCTTAAGCATGACTCACAACTTCAACTTCTAGAAACAATTAATAAAGTTCTCAATAACTTTATTTGATCAAATTGAATGAATCCTTGTATGGATCAAAATCATTTTGGACGCATATTATATAAATTACTTTTGCACATGTCTCTAAGGAATGAGTAGTCCTCAAGTACCATACATAAGTGCAATTGAGGTTTTGATGTTAATTCCACAATTAATATGCGTCATAAGAGTATATTTTCTCTTTTAATATTTGTAGACACATTGTATACTATCTAACCAATGTATTTAATATTGGATTGGAAGCTACACATATATTATCATTGCAGGACTTATTCTTAACATCAACAATTTGGTGGACTTCATTACAAAGTTGTTGTCAAAAGTATTTGAGCAACTCGTTCAGAAGATTAGCATTCGATGCTTGAAATATATGCATTAATTTGAGGAGGAGCATTATGCGCACTGCACTCTTTTCCTTCATCAAGTTTTTATCCCATTGGGTTTTTCTTGGTAAGGTTTTTAATGAGGCAGCGTATAATGAACGATGAATATCCAAGGAGGAGTATTGTAAAATAGTATGTATGGGCTTATGATCCGAGTCTTTGATAACAAGTCAGGGTTTTAGTCTCTTAGCTTTATAAATACATCCTACATGTAATCGCTTTGAGATCATCAATCAATAAGAATTTCATTCTTGTTCTTTACATTTGTTATTTGTTATATATGTTGTTGAAATAAAAGAAAGAAAAAGTAAGATAAACATAAATTAGAGAAAAAAGAAAAAGTAACGTAATCACGCATCGTATATGCTGAAAAATTAAACACAAAGATTATAAGACTAAGGCTCAATGTAATGGATAGTGGTCACTGGGTATGTTAACTCAGGTGAACATCTAAAGGTAATAAAGTAATTTTATTTATGTATTAGTATTTAAACAATACTTTAAAGTTTTATACTAGTAATTAGTTTTTGGTAATTAAATTATATATTCGGATATACATGAGTATTAAAAAGGTTTTAAAGGATATTCACGTACTATTGAAATTTACAAGGATATTGATGTAATATTAAATATTTAGAAGGATAAAGATGAAATTATCTCTATTAAAAATAAGTCGGTTATTCGTGTCACAATACAGAAAACTCCCGCGCTGTCACCGAATGTAAAGCCAACACATATTGATTATTTTAAACAAAGTTTTTTGTAAAGCTTATACACGTCTTTTTGTTTTCCGTAAAATACGTCTGATGCAAAAGTCATACCCCGATCTTATGGAACATGGATACTATGCTCCATATATAAATCAAAGTAAACTTAACTTTACAGATCAAACTAACGATTCGACTCAAGTTGACTATACGTAAAGGGTAAACTAATACGTAAATCGACTAAATTCTACGTCAAATAACTGATCAATTAACCACTAACTGATTTGATAAATTATAACTGTTAACTAGTTCTCCAGTTAACCAACTGGGCTAGCTCAGTTGACCACCAAAGGTGTCTTTGGGGAGGTTGTTACCACATGCGAGAGGTCTCAGGTTCGAGTCTCTTCGTGGGGCTTTTCCTTCAAGGTGGGAATCTGTGGGGTTCTGGCCCATAGATGCGTCGATTCGAGGCTGGCATGGACTACCTTTTGGGCATGTACTGTGGAATCGAATCACTAATTATTATTCTAGGCTAGCAGGGACTACCTTCTGGGTAAGTACTGTGGAATCGAATAACTTACTTAGTAATTGTACTAACTCGCCGTTAAAAAAAAACTAGTTCTCGAGTTAACAATTAAAATGTCGATTGAACGACGCATAAGCTACATAAATCAAGTAGTACATCATAGTAGATTAACAAGTAACCAGTTCAACTAAATCACACATACATACATAATTCCTAAAATTCCTTCTAAACTCATCATGATTAAAAACACACACGCGTAAGTAAACTTAACCTCAAATCGAACTAATGATTCAACTCGACTTGTTAAATGATAATTGTTAACTAGTTCACAACATCGACATGCACCTTCCACTCACTCAACTCCTAACTAATTTCACAACAGATTGAACGATATATAAACAACATGCACTTGTAACCAACTTCACAACAACTAACTCCTAACGAACTGATGGATATATAAACAACACATACTTATTAGTGATTGGATAATTAAACTTACGATTATTCATGAAGGTTGAAAGTGTGGGTCGTAAATGACTGGATGTGGAGACATATAAACAACACATACTCTCTCTTGGTAAGTAGAGTGAGATCATTTAGTGAGAGAAAATATAACGAAATGGTGGTGAATATAGGTGGAGCTAGAGTGACTACCTTAATCAACCCATTTCATTCATTAGTTATTTAGATTAGAAATTGTTCTTCTACTAGTCTATTACATTTAGCGGTCTTATTCTATAGGTCGCCTCCCTTAACTAAAAACGTTGGCTTCACCTCTGATGGTGAATGACTGGATATAGAGAGTGAGCTCTTAATTTATAGGGAATGTGTGAGTGATGGTTATTGACTATCCAGTCACTCCAATAAATATCTTTGAACAAATTGGTACAAACATTATTAGCATATGATAGAACTGTGTGTAACAAAGATTTGCATTGTTGGTGACTTAAATGAGTTAAATATGCATCAATGTTCTTCTCACTTTTATCATTACATTCGCAAACTTTTGTAATTATATTAGTAATACTTTTTCAGAACTTTAATTCTCATGTAATATTCAAAAAACAATATGCTCTACTATCATCACTCGAGGCCTAAAAGTATATATGAACAAATAATATGTATAAACAAATAATATGTATGAACAATATGTTCTTTCAATGTTATCCAAACTTTTATAATTATATTGTTTATGTTTTTTTCATCACTCGATGTCAAAAAGTATATATGGAAAATATAATTATGAACAATACAAGAGATAAATAAAAGATAAATTATAATTTCATAATTTAAAATCAAAATAATTATGCTTTAACCGATTTTGAATATATATGATAATTTAAAAGTTTAAGAAAGAATTGATGTAATTGTGAGTCCCTAAATGAATAGATCTTTGCAGCCTATGAAGGATGATAGCCAAGATGTATAAATACAACTGACTAGATAGAAACACTGATTATGAATACAATATGTTGATGCGGAATCTCAACACAAGTACTAAGAAAAACAATGTATAACTAAATAACAACTTCTATTAATCTGCTTTCAACTATTACAGATTACTAACTATTTGAGATATGATATTGTTATGAGATATCTTCAGGACGTATATCTAACTATGCCCAAGGGGATCCTTTTATAAACTAAGGATAAACCCTAACAGAACAGGCTTACAAAACGCATTCTTATCTTTTCCTAAGATATCTCAAACATATCTCATAAACGGTACTAACTATATTCTAACTAACGGTACTAACTAATCCAACAGTACTTACATTTTGTACTGTCGGTACTAATTATAACTAACAGTACTAACTATTTGTACTGTCGGTACTAACTTACTAAAACATAAATCCTAACAAAATTTGATGATGAAAATTGCTTTTTGGAATGAAATTTGGGTAATTACTGGTTTGTTGGTTTTGAAACTGTATTAGAAGAACAGTAGTAAGTTGGTACTACTTCTAGGCTTATGAGTATTAATACTGTTCGTGGTTGTTTATACTGCTAGTATTAAGAAGCAGTAAGGTTAATACTGCTCGGGATTTAATGATTAATACTACTAGTAGTGTACGATATCAGGTAACACACACGTTTGGATCTCGGACAACACTACTTTTCATAATAGTTTATTCTTATTGGTTATATGGCTATTATTTTTGGGATTTATTGAAGATGTGATTACGAAGATAAATGATTATCACCTATTTGAAGATGAAGTGGAATTATTTGGGTTTGTGTTCTTATAAATCTCAAATGGCTTACAACATTTGGAGGTAACTTGTTCGTGCTTAGAAACGGTGTGACAACGAATTGACAAATCTAGCAAAGGTGTGTGATTTTTTTTATGGTGTTCAATGCTCACATTTGCTATCACTTTGGTTATGTGTCTCATAGAAGATGAGGATAAATTGTCAAGAGATTGCGGTCTCCCTATACATTGGTTTTGGGTATACGTTCGAAGTCACGTGGATAGTACAAGACATAAGACACAAGTTTGGGTTATTCTACTTGAGCGTCAAGTTCGTTATACTTAGTTTTCTTTATTAGTGATCATTACATAGAGCCTACAGAATTGAAGATTCAATAAATGGTTAACATATGAGTCTCAAGAAGCTTAATGTTAAAATGTTTAACCATTTATATGCTACATCGAGGTGAAGGTTTTTACTACTACTAGCCTTTTATAATGCTAGGTAAGTTTTATATATGCTCACAGTTCCATTTTTCTTAAGGTGCGTAATGGAGGGCAATTTGGATGTCATTGAATACTTGGACTTAGAAGTGTAATATGGTTCATTGTTGTGGAAGATCAAAGTTGCATACTTAGTCTCATATTTTGGATATGACAAAAAGGGAATATGATTTGATGATTTGCAACTTGTAGATCCTTGGTAGCTTAAGGGGAAGTTTTCATTCATATATTAACTTCAGGGGAAGTTCGTGCTTATTTGGTTTTGTCATATCAAGTAGGGAAGATTGTTGAGCATTATATTTGAGTTTGATAAGTCAAAACAAGAATGAATCATAAGGATCTGAATCTAGCATTATGAATTCTACAAGCTGTGGAGTTTATTATACAAAAGTTAAATATTTCCAAAGATATGATTCTTAAAGATAAAGATGAAGTTTTATTAAAGAATTAAAAGATTTAGTTTCCTTATACAATTATGTTTTCCCTTGTAAATCTAGATGGACTCTACTATATAAAGAGATCCCTAGATATAGTTTTTTAAGTGTGTCAAAGATGTAAACACCAAGAAAAGTGTGTGTGTGTTCTAGGCGTCAAGTCCTCTAAGTGGACGCCTAGGTTTGGTAGTTTTAGCCTCAAGGTAATCAAGGTTTTCCTTGATCCCTGTTACAGTTCATTGATGTAACTGTATTGTTCTTATCAAATAATATTGGGGCTTGGAATGTTTGGTAAAACCTTGTTGTGATAATATTGATTCTATGTTTGAATTTTCCGCCTATGTTATCATTATCCTAGATTAGTTCTTAACAAACTAGAGCTACAACGATCATTATGGTTTCCACAAAATGGATTCAGAAAACTACAATCTTTTTCAAGTCGTAATCATGTTAGGAAATTCTTGAGAGTTCTTCCAACAAAATAGCGTCCAAAGGTGACGGCTATTGATGAATCCTAGGACTTGTCAACACTACTTCTAGACGAACTCGTCGGTAATTTAAAATTCTACGAAGTAGTGCTTGAGAAGGACTCAGAAGTCTCCAAAAGTAAAAAAGGATAAATACAAGTCGTTGGCACTAAAATCCAAGAAAATATCAAGTGACAAAGAAGTCTAATGTTAGGATAGTAATGATGAGGAATATGTCATGGCAGTAAGGGACTTCAAGTTATCTTGTTCTTTAGAAGAAGAGGAAAATTCGTCTGAAAACCGCACGACGACAAAAAGACCTTCCGGAGAGCAAAGAAGAAAAGAAAAGAAAAGAGGAGCGGACATATTTCAAGTGTGGCGATCCGAATCACTTTATAAGTGATTGTCCTAAACACTCCTACAATGACCAAAAGGCATTCGTTGGAGGTTATTGTAGCGATAGTGAAGAAGACGGTGACTCCAAGAAGGACGAAATTTGTCTTATGGCACACGACTCAAATGAGGTACTTTCCGACACTCTTTATTATAGTAGTTCCTCTATAGATGACGAGTCCTTACAAAAGGAATATAACAAGTTGTGCAAAACTAGTCTTAGAATAATCAATAAAAATAAACACCTAAAGACTAAAAATGAGATCTTAGATAATGAGTTTGTGAACTTAAAGAAAGGTTAAAACGACTAGAGAAAAATAAGGCAACTAGTGAAGAATGTAAATCATGTATCGACCTCCGTACTAAATTTGATTCACTTTCTTTAAAACTTGCTAGGTTTGAAAATAGTAGTCACTTTTTGCAAGAAATTATTGAAAAGTTAAATTAGAACCGGATGAATGGATCAAGGATAGTGGTTGTTCAAGGCATATGACTAGTAACAATGATCTATTCACAATCTATGAAGCCATAAATGGAGGTAACGTGTTGTTTGGTAGTAACACTAAAATCAAGATTATCGGCAAAGATACGATTACTCAAAACTCCCTAACTATTCATGATGTTAGCCATGTAGAAAATCTAAATTTCAACTTGCTTAACATTGGTCAAATATGTGATAAAAAGTGCAAAGTAGTATGTAGTGAAACCGGCTAGTGAAATACCTTTAAAGGACGGCATGACATAGGAAGAGGTTAGGAAAAAATTGGACTTTATGTAATGAAAATTTGTAAATCACCTAAAGATAGTCTTGTCCAACTTCAATAGAATGATACTTCGGACTTATACAATCTGACATCTTTAAGGAGCTTGTTAAATTTTACCAAAATAAAAATTTAAACTCCGCGCATTTCTGCGCGCCCCCCGCGCGACGCTTCGCACTCCACTCGATCGCGCTCCACAAAGTTACAAAGCAAGACTTAAGCCTAAAAAACATGGACTTGTTTGGTCCATCGGCCGTTCAAAGTTATTTGAGAAAACTTTACTAACTTTGGTCTTGTCGATGATTATTCCCTCTGATATATACTCTCGCAGTCACCTCCCCTCTCCTCCGCACGCCTTCTTCGCCCCCCTCTCCCACGTTTCCAAGTCCTCGCTCTGCTCGCACTCACGCGCGCGCGCTGATTATTCAACCAATATTGTCTTCTTAGATAGTTATAATCGACTGTGAATGCTTTTATGGGGTTGGTTATTGTGACATGTTTAAATGAAAAACAAAAACTCGAGTTTAGGGAGAAGACACCACTTAAGCTTAAAAATGATATATCGCCAACGAAGTAAAATAATCATTGCACTCATAAACAATACCTGCCTTCTATTAGATTAAACTGGCTAATACGTTTTTTTTACATTAGGCTTAACCGCTTCTTTATCTTTTGTTAATCAACTTGTGTGTGTTAATTGTCTTCATTTAGATTAATTAAACCAAAACTCGTGCCAGCCTCTCAGGCTGAAAATCCCTCATTTTACGTTAGTTTAGGTTTAAATAGATTTAACTAGAATAAATTAGGACTAACTTAGATAACTAAAATACTGATAGATTTAAGTTTTAACGCTCTCGCTCTTAGTGATCGACACCCTACTTATTAACGGACCTACAATTGATTGGGTACACTGTTCGTTAGTGTTAGTTAATAAGTAAAGTTGGCAAAATATAAATAATAAAACTTGATAATAAGTTACCTATACTAAACGACACATCAGTATGCAATTAAGGAATTATAGTTCTTCAATCGACATGGTGTTATACATTGTAGAAATAAATTTATACTCGTCGTGGTGTGTGTTAGGTTGAAAAATAAATATATCATACCGGTGTTGTAAATGATATCGTGTGAAACAAAAATAAATTAACGTTAACATTCATGTAGATTAACTCAAAGAATAAACTGTAATATGCATGCTTAACATATTCGAAAGACTGCCTACTAAAGTGATTAACAGGTTAACATACATCTCTATTTATATAAAAAGAGCAAATGTTTAAGATTAAAGTTATTTTGGATAACAATAATTCTTTATATATCATGGGCTAATCATCATCATTCATCTAAAAAGAAATTAATGGTTAATATTAAAATCAATTTAATATGTTCACTTATCAGTTATAATTTAAATATCTCATGAATCGTTAATCGTTAACAAAACAAATTATGCCGTCTCGACCAGGATTTAATTATCTTTCTATAGACGAGCACTTTAATATACTTTCGATAAACTTTTTGTTTTTTTGTTTTTCTTTGTTTTTTGTTTTTTTTTACGTTTTTCGTCTTTTTTCTTCGTTGTTGAAACTTGCATAAGAAATTACATGTGATTAAAGTATTAAACACTAATTTGAATATTCTAATAAATCACATGTGATTTAACACTAATATCATATGTGATTTAACACTAATATCCAATTACTTGTGATTTTTTTAGAATTACATATCACATGTTATTTATCACTAGTATCATATGTGATTTAACACAAATATCGAAATAATGTGATTTCACTAGAATTACCTATCATATGTGATTTAATACTAATATCACATATAATTTTATTAGAATATTTAAATTAGTGTTTAATCACATGTGATTTCTCATGCAAGTTTCAACATTGAAGAAAGAAAAGACGAAAAAACGTTAAAAAAATAAAAAACAAACGATTAACGGTTTAAGAGATATTAATATTTGAAGAAAAAAAAGTGAGTTTTTTATGTTGGGTTTAATATTATGCATTTGATCAAATAAAGGTAAAAAGTGAGGATTAGTCATTTGATATTCAAATAAACTTAAATCTTAATATTTACTTTTATCTATCAAAGTTACTTTTGAAAAATTAACGTCAAAATTCTAATGAAAATATATACGTGTGATGTGAACACAAATCTAAACCATTTATTCTTATAAGGTGGTAAGATAGGAGGTGAGTTACTTTGAGGACAAGTTTTAGCCTACATACAAAGAGACTAATCTAAATCATTTATTTCATTAGATTAAAAAGACAAGATTTAAGATTAAAAAACATAGAGGGACCAAAAGTGTAAATTTACTAAAAAACACCGAAACACTCTAATATATGTAATAATAACACAGTGTTTTATGTATATTTTTATATTATTATATATATATATATATATATATATATATATATATACATATATATATACATAAACTTTAAAATCTATACCAAAAATCCTAAACCCCCAACCACTAAACCATATACCAAAATTCCTAAACCCATAACCACTAAACCTTATACCAAAAACACCTAAACCCCAACCACTATGTATAATATCACAAGTGACATATATATAAATTTTAAAACCTATACCAAAAACCCTAAACCCCTAACAACTAAACCTTATACCAAAAACCTAAACCCTTAACCACTAAATCTTATACCAAAAACCCTAAACACCTAACCACGAAACCCTAAGGGCACGTTTGGTAGAGAGAATTTCAAAGATTAGAAATAAAGTAGAGAATAGAATTCAGAAAATGGAATTGAATGAGAAATGTATTGAATTCCATTGTTTGGTAACACAAGAGAATTGAAATAAAAAATAATCACAAAATATTTTCTTCTTTTGAAAAACTACAGATAAAGAGCTATTATAATAAAATAATATAACCATCAATTTTTTTGAGTCATGTTACTCGGGTCGGGTTAAGCCTATTCGGACCCGACCCCGATTAAGCCTATTCGGGTCGGGTTACCCAAGTTAAAAAAAATTATTCGGGTGAATCGAATAACCCAAATGCTAGATAGGGTCGGGTATCGGTTTGAAAAAGTTTTGCTAACTCGGGTTCGAGTCGACCCGAATAAAGATTTTTTTAATTTGTTAATATACATTTTCTATTTAAAAGAGAAAAAATAGCATTTTTATTACATTTTACTCATATTCGGTGACCGAAACCAGAATGGACACGACCCGAGTTTTAAACGATCCGAGGCGTTGACCGAACTCCGGAGTAACCGGAATTCAAATAGGGCCGGGTTCGAGTATGGAATTTTTAGTCTTGGCCGAATTGACCCGACCATGATTAAAAAAAGCAAAAAACAAAAGCAAAAAACAAAAAATAAAAATTAAAACTCATTTCTCCAAATTCTCTATAAAAATTATAAAAATTGAGGTGACAAAAATTACACTACCATTTTTTCATTTCTCATCAATTCTCCAATTTTTTATTTCTTTTCATCAAACATACTTGAGAAATGAAACTAAATTTATTTTCCTTAACCACTAAACCCTATACCAAAAACCCTAAACACCTAACCACTAAACCCTATACCAAAACCCTAAACCCCTAACCACTAAACCCTATGCCAAAAACCCTAAACCCCCTCCCTAACCACTAATCCCTATACCAAAAACCCTAAACCCCTAACCACTAAACCCTATACCAAAAACCCTAAACCCCTAAACACTAGGTATAATATCACAAGTGATATATACATAAACTTTAAAATCTATACCAAAAACCCTAAACCCCTGACCACTACCCTATACCAAAAACCTAAACCTCTAACCACTAGGTGTAATATCACAAGTGATATATACATAAACTTTAAAATCTATACCCTAAACCCTAAACCCCTAACCACTAAACCCTATACCAATACCTTTATAAACTAAGATTCACCCGTAGCTTAACAATTATTACCCCTGACATTGTAGTATCACCAGTGATAAATAAATAATAATAAAATCTCATGTGATAAAGTAATATAATGTGACATTAGTTATGGTATTCCACATATAATTAATATCACATGTGATAAAGCAATATAATGTGACACTAATTGTGGTTATTTTTAAAATTCTTAACATGTAATCAATGTTATCTATCACTTGTGATATTATACTGTTAGTAGGATTAAAAGGGTTAAAACATAGTTTTGTGAGAAAATAGTGTTTTAATTTAATTTTCACAAATTATGTTTGATATATGGTTAGAATGGTAAAGATGTTTATTTTTTAATGTCAAACATGATGAATCATTTAATGTTTTACACAAATACTTATGCTCATTTCATGACATCATGTTGAGTGTTCGAACGTACAAATATGTTATATCACATGTGATACTTCAAGCGGGTTTGATGATAAAAAATAAAATTCTTCGATATTCACCAACTTCTATAAATAAACTGTTTTGATTTGGAGGTCCAAAAATTATGTATGATAAATGGTTGGAAAGCTAAGGATATGTACTTTTCAATGCCAAAAACGATGAATCAGTTGGAGTTCCACACAAATATTTATACCCGTTTTACGAAAGCATGTGAAGTGTTCTAACTTACAGATTAGTGTAATATCACACGTGATATATTAAACAAAAATGATCTTTGCTGTATTTGAATTTTGGAAGACTGTCAACCAAGTCATGTTTGGTAAGATCGTTAATGGTACCAAAGCTCAGATGTGAAAGTCTTCGGTGCCATAACAATGACTTTGTTGAAGTGGCTTTGGACATAAGACAAACAGGCGAAGAAGCAGCCATATCTGAAATGGAGATAGTATACAAATTAGATTCGTGAGCTC
>BQNB010047347.1:6746-39311 GCA_026074375.1 Tanacetum coccineum | reverse complement strand
GGTGTTCTTGGAGGGGACACCGGTAACGGGAGTACATATTTTTACGGTACTGCCCGGGTGTTCTTGGAGGGGACACCGGTAACGGGAGTACATATTTTACTTTACTGCCTGGGTGTTCTTGGAGGGGACACCGATAACGGGAGTACATATTTTTACTTTACTGCCCGGGTGTTCTTGGAGGGGATACCGGTAACGGGAGTATATATTATTTAAATCACTGCTCGGGTGTTCTTGGAGGGGACACATGTGATGGGTATATATAAGTCTACGTCACAGCGTCATGAACTGTAAATCACTTGGATCCCTGTTCGGGTGATTAGCTATCGCCGATAACGAACGTTATAGCGTGATGTCCACGCGAATGATATAAAATAGATCTATTCGGGATTGACAATCCCCGTTCGGGTGATTAGCTATCACTAGGTAAACGAACGTTATAACATGTCGGATTACGATTGGTTGGGACTACAGGGCCCCCAACAAATACACATGAATTTTTACTGTTATATTAGTGCATCGGTTTCATGAACTTAGAGTAATTGTAATCATTGTTTTATACTCACATGGATATTTACTGTGCCTTAAATAAAGTGGCAATACATACTTGAAACATTTTTGTGACATTAAATTGGTCATGCATTCTTTATAAATCTTTGGGATAAGATTGGTACTTTTGGTGACATTAAATTGATCATGCATTCTTTATAAATCTTTGGGATAAGATTGGTACTTTTGGTGACATAAAATGTGTCGTGCATTCTTTATAAATCTTTGGGATTTTTACATGGTACTGTGATGACACAGTGGACAAATACATTCATTTGAAACTTACATTCATATTTAAACTAACCTATGAACTCACCAACTTTATGTTGACCTTTTTAAGCATGTTTTTCTCAGGTGATATAGATACTTGGCTTACTTGAAGTGCATTGGAGTCTTTACATTCAAGTTTTTCATGGTGATGCAGTTATGGGACAAATGTTATATCAATTTCAAAGAAATCAACGAGATTATTTTTCAAACGACACATTTAGATGTCGTTCTCTTGTATCTAGCGCTGTGAATTATGAAGTAACTCCCCCAGACATACATTCCGCTGCGACACACATTTTTTGGGGGTGTTACAGATTGGTATCAGAGCACTGGTTATAGAGAACTAGGTTGCATATTTTACCCTAGACTATAACCGTTTTCACAAACATTGCATCACATCAAATATTTTCAAAGTGCATACACGCTACTTGCTTATGTGCTTACATTACGTGCTGCATTAAGTGCTTACATGTCCTACATATATATGATATATATATGCTTGCATACTCTAAGCATATCGTGCGGTTATTTATATAAGAGTTATTTATATGAATACCAGAACACCTCTTAAGGCATTGTGAGATGCACAATGGCCTCATTTTATTTTATTTAGGCATTGTGAGTTGCACAATGGCCTTATTTTTTTAAGACATTGTGGGTTGCACAGTGGTCTCATTCTACTCGTCAGACATTGTGAATTACACAATGGTCTCACTTCGTTCTCAGGCTTCGTAAGTTAATCAATGGTATTTAAGAATATTATTTTCTTCATAGTTATATACAACATCGTATTGCACGAAGACCGTCATAATTTTTGTTTACATGGAATTATGTATCAATTTAAGGATTACAAGTCTTGTATGGGCGGGACTTGTAATACGAGGATTGATATGATAATTGCTATGTTAACAAAGCCCGTCACAGTTCTGTTTACATGGAATTATGTGTGGATTCAAGTATTACAAGTCTTGTATGGGCGGGACTTGTAATAGGAGGATTGATACGATAATTGCTATGTCGACTCGTTCACGATTTTGAACACTATGTGATTTCCCTGATAGTTTTACTCCCCGTCTCCGAAGACGAGTTTGGAACACTCGTCCCATACTCATTAGAGCACATGCATCGTCATGTCATCCATCACCTTGAAGGTTATGTGAGTACGCGTATTGCATCGGGAATTATTAAGTAGGATGATTTATAATCTATTTATTTGAAAGGATTGGGACGCCTCTTCATTTAAATAAATAAATTATAAATCACCGAACCATAAGTTTATCAATTTATTATTTACATAAATTGGGACGCTTCTTTATGCAAATAATAAATTATAAATGAGTGGGCTTAATGGTATCCGATATGAGACGAGTATGAACTCGAACCCGGTAAGCAACAGAATTCGTTAGAAAGGTCTAGAAACATAATCGTGCCTTACCACTCAGCAGAATCTTAAGGCCTCGCTTGGAAATACGTTATCTCATTCTTAAGTTATTACTTTTGCCGTTGCTAATCCTCGCGATCACAAACTATTCGTGGAACTAACAGACTTGTTACACATTTGAGTTAATGGAGTTGATTCGTCCTCAAACTGGCGACTGAGTACCATAATCCGTCGTCTATCGCATAAGCTCTTCCGCGAGCTCCTCCCATTTGTTAAACTTTATTCTGGGAATATTGTTTCTCGAAATGTCCTCATTCTCGGCATCCCATCACCATTTGTTATAGTATTGACGTTATGGTCGCTGCTGTTGGGTCCTGGAGCGGTCCCGACTGATACAACTTTATCCAATAGGTAATGCAACTCCCCTTAAACGAGATAAACACCTATCGACGAAACAGATAGTTGGACTATTCATTTCGGGCCACTAGTAGGAAGACTTAGGTCGCGATACATCCTAGTACTGCCAAGTAAGTTGGGTACTTACATAATTAGCCTCGTCCGGTACTACTTCTATTCATCGAGAATTATATAGACTCATGAACGAGACACTGCCCTTAAACATTTATAACGCGGTTATATCAGTCATAATGGTCTGTAAAGAAAAATTTTTGAGTTTACCTAATTTGTGGATTAGATATCCTGGGTCCAACTTAAGCCCAAAAATTTTTAGGTACAATGGGGAAGTGTCGAAACAACAAATTTATTACTGGAATAAGTTATCGATGTCTTGTTTTTATATTAGAACTGATTTTATTATTTAAACCTTGAGTCTTTTCTCCTCACGATCACACAATCGATAACACACATTTAATCTCGAGACATATTTCTTAAATATGGGTAGTGTACTATAACAATTCCGAAATTTTTGACATTTTAAAAGGGCAATTTTAACCTTTGACTTTTCGGGAGCTGAAAAACGACGTCTTTTGACTTTTACGTTTTATTGTCTAACAAAAGCAATACCAGCATGGGCCGGTAAAGTTTCGGAACATATTTCAAATATAAATCATCACTTATTATTATATTTTCAAAGAGAAGTTATTTTAACTTATTTGGGCTGAAAACGGAAAATATAATTATATTAACTCCTAGTTGATTTAACAAAAAAAACGACCACTAAACCACATTTTCACAGCTCGACCGCTAAATCCAATTTTGATAGTATAAACGACATATCGTGGAAACTATTTTAGATTTACCGAGAGCCTGAAAACAAGTATAAGAGGGGCGAAAACAGCCTCACAAAGTTTTGAAACTGCACACAGCGGTGCCGACATAAAAATAATTATATTTATTTTTAATTATCATTATTTTATTTTAATAAAAAATATTAAATAAAAAACGATGTTAATATTTTTATTTAAGCGTTGTTGAGTAACGCGAATATCCGGGTTTAAAATCCATTTTTATTTAACCTGAGTCACAAAATAAATAACAGATAATTTGTATAAAATGTTATAAAAATATTATATGAAACACCTATCAAATAATTACACATTGTTTTTTTTATTTTTTTTTTTTTTTTTTTTTTTTTTTTTTTTTTTTTTTTTTTTTTTTTTTGTTTTTTTTATTTTATTATATCAGAGAAAATGATTGAAAAACAATGAGCAATTTCGTGACTTGAATCATCCGATAAAGTCGCTCAAACGAGTCCCAAAACGACATTTTACAAAATAATACCCGAAAGTTACATATTTGGTCTGTGGAAATATTTACAAATTTCACCCTAAAAGTTATAAACACGTTGTCAGATTTGGGTTTAAATTTTAATACATATATATAGAAATAATACCATCTCAATTCATTTCCATCTCAAATTTTTACACCCACACATATACAACATATTAGTATGAGCACTGCGTATCATCCAGAAACTGACGGCCAGAGCGAGAGAACCATTCAAACTCTCGAGGACATGCTACGTGCTTGCGTGATCGATTTTGGCAAAGGCTGGGTTAAACATTTGCCATTGGCCGAGTTTTCATACAACAACAGTTATCACGCTAGCATAAAGGCCGCCCCTTATGAGGCACTGTATGGTCGAAAATGTCGATCACCGGTGTGCTGGGCCGAGGTTGGGGAAGCCCAACTGACTGGTCCGGAATTAATCCAAGAAACAACGGAAAAGATCGTCCTGATCAAGCAAAGGATGCAAGCTGCTCAGGATCGACAAAAGAGCTATGCCGATCGGAAGCGAAAGCCGATGGAGTTCGAGGTTGGGGACAGGGTTATGCTCAAGGTCTCACCTTGGAAAGGGGTCGTACGGTTCGGTAAGCGGGGCAAGCTGAACCCGAGATATGTTGGACCTTTCAGGGTGTTAGCCAAAGTTGGGAAAGTTGCCTACAGGCTGGAACTTCCTCAAGAGTTGAGCAGAGTTCACCATACTTTCCATGTGTCTAATCTGAAGAAATGTTACGCTGACGAACCTTTAGTCATGCCGTTAGAAGGAATTCATGTTGACGATAAGCTCCAGTTTGTGGAAGAGCCCGTTGAAATCATGGAACGGGAGATCAAACGATTGAAGCGAAGCCGGATACCATTGGTTAAGGTTCGCTGGAACTCTAGGCGGGGCCCTGAGTTCACCTGGGAACGTGAAGATTCGTTCAAACAAAAATACCCACAACTCTTCACAAACCGGACTTCGTCATCCACTACGAGGTCTTAAGCTTTGAGGACAAAGCTCTTTTAACGGGTGGAGACTGTAACATTTCTCAATTTCAGGTCATTTTACGACTCCTATTAAATTGTCACTATTTATTTTGATCCGATACGCGTTTACTTTTAATTTTGCTTTAGAGCTAAATCGCGTAGACTAGAAATAACCATTTAATGTAAACGGCCATCAAATAAATTAAGGTCCACATCCACCAAGTAATAAATAATTATTAAGAAGATAATTATTAACTTTGCGTGTTTTATTTTTATTGGTCACGTAAAAGGGTTACGTTTCGCAATAAAATACATTTGGACATACCCCGGAAATACCTAGACTTACCTAGACTCAAACCAATACCCACTTTGAAACCTTAAACACAAAAATTAAATCAATTTTGTATATGTGACCCACTAAGGGCCGGTTACACACACAAACACACCTAGAAAATCTCCTAATGATCCTCACAAGTACTTGTACATCTCCTAGTTAATTAATATGTGTCCTAATTGTCTCCACTAACCCATTACACATTGGATAATAACCAATGAACCCTCCCTTGCCCCTTTAGGTCACGGCAACATGCATGTATTAGTACAAATCCTTAAGATTTCTAGTATCTAACCAAATCTTGTACAAATATACTCTAATTAAGACATGTACTTGAGTGGTTTAACAAAACAAGGTGTAGTTAACTAGAAACTTCAAAAACCACCTCCTAAGGCACGATTTTGGTTCGGTTTGGGTTGTTTGTGAAACTAGGAGAGTTAACTAGCTCTTTGGCTATAAATATACACTCACACTTAACACTTAACACTCTTACAACTCACACTCACTCAAACCATAATCATATATACTCTCTTCCCTTAGTTCGAGTTTCAAACCGCAAACAAACACCTCCCTTGATCTCATTCGAACCCACAAACATTCCTAGTTGTCATACAAGTTTATAAAGGAGTTTACACGAGCTAGGGTTGGGCATTTACAAAGTATTGAAGCTTGAGATTTGGTTATTGATCGCGTTTTACACACGTGTATTGCCACATTACTCGCATACACTTAAACAAGGCGCTAGGACCTTTGTAAGTCACATTCAAACTCATGACAATCGTATTATGCGTATACTTTTCGTAATGACTAGCTTATGGGTCAAATGTATGTATGTATAGCACACTAGCTTGAGAACACGCATGATAAATGAATTAAGGACGCATGATGCATATTATGAATACACTTAAAAACTGGTGTGGTGGTAAAACTATAAAGGAAACGAGTAACATGTTTAGTAACAAATAAGGTTTTGAAAACCATCCGTTATGAGAAAAACCATACGTAAACTCTTAAGGATAAACACGACATAATGGCTTTTGAAGGTATACACGACTTAAACAAATGTTTGCATGGGTAACACGAATAGTGTATAGGGGCTAACAAATGAAATATAATTGCTAAGACTACTTTCGAATCCTATATATGGTTAGAGAAACTAATGGACCTCTCACGATCCAACATGCCACATTCGGGCCCAACCGGCCCAATGACCTATTAGTGAAGGCTCTCAACTTATAATTAAGCTCTCATGAGCTTATCGAGGGCTTATATGAAACATGAACCCGTAGGAAAGAATCAAATGTTTAAGAAAACTTAACGGGCCAAAAGCGGGCCTAATAAGGCCGAACAAGCCCAACAGGCCCAACAGTAGGGCCCACAAAGTTGTAATAAGCTCTACGAGCTTATTAAGGTAACCTACGAGCTTATTGAAACTTATATAGGCCCTTATACCCTTTAAAAACCAAACGAACCTTAATGGACCTTTGGTATATTTTTAGTAATTGGTTGTTGGGCCAACGAGCCCAATAGTCAATATAAGCTCATCCGTAGCTTTCGATAAGCCAAACAACTTATAGCAACTTTAAAATAAGCCTAAAACGAATGCATTTGTACAACAGAGTAAACTAATATTGCTACCAGTAGTAATATCTATACTAACCTAGTAGTTAGTAGTAACTATAACATTACCAGTAGTAAACCAATTATGGCTATACCAGTACAATGGGTCAATATAATTCTACTGGAGTAACTAACTATGCTACCAGTAGTAATGAACTATTACTACAGTAGTAACTATAACATTAACACAGTAGTAACATTATGGTACTACAGTACTAATGACAATTTTAGTATACCAGGAGTAACTAAATTAACTACTCAGTACTAATGACAAGTTTATTATACCTATGGAGTAATATATGCTACCAGTAGTAATATGACTTTAACCTGCCAGTAGTAACTATAAAGACTAGAAATTTATTTTCGTATAATCGTAAAGGACTAATTATGTAATTCTCATAAACTAAAGGGTTTACAGTTTAAATGTTTATATTTAAAAACCTAAGGATGAAGTGTAATATCTAGGAAGCTTAAGGGGTATATTTGTGATCAAAATGAGTATAAACGCTTAAAGAATCAGTCGAATATTAATATATCTCTGACATTAAACGGGTTTAATTTACGACTTAATAAATAAGCATATTTTATTAAGAATAAGTATATCCGTTTTCCAGAGCCATCAAACCTATTATAAATACATTAATACGTTAACTCACCACACAAGTGAAAACAGTACACATAACTAGCATATTTATGGTAGTTTATACATTGAGTCTTTAGCCTAAACTTGTAGACTAAGACTGGCCGTATTTACTTAGGTATTTGACGGTGCGATTCATACTTGGATATATATTATCAATTTCTAGAGGACTATTCACTCAGGTGAGTTCATAGCCCCATGTTTTACAATTATTTAAATGATTTACATCCTTGGGGTAAGAACATGCTTTGTTTTACAAACTAGACGCAAGTGTACATTTTATACCATGATTATGTGTTTGCGAGTTACCATAAAACCATTCTGTCACGATCATGAACTATTAATTGCTATAGATGTGATGGGATTATTACTTAGTTTTGTGGCGCGAATGTTATGGATAGATCTATTTGGGATTGACAATCCCCGTTCGGGTGACTAGCTATCACCGGGAACGAACGCGTACCATGTCGAATTTGGGATGTTGCAGGGTTAGCACATCATTCACGAACACTCGTTGGCAAGTATATTTGCATTCACATATGTCGAGCTTCAGTGTCATGAGCTTAGGAAAACGTAATTACTTTTTATGATGTTTGCATTTGTTACTTAATCATACACTTGGAAATCTTGCGGTCCTACTATTGATTTACATAAACCTATGAATTCACCAACTTTATGTTGACGTTTTAAGCATGTTTTTTAGGTCAATAAGGCACGAGGTGCGATGATACATTAGAAGTCAATAATTGAAGAGTCAACACTTAAGATTTGGGGTCTTATTACATTTTGGGGAAAATTGTTATAAACCGAAATCTTTATTTATATTGTTGAACAATTTGAAGCCATGAGCTTATGTAATAAACAAGTATTTTGTTAATCCAATGTATCTTTTTCAAACGACACGTTTAGTAGTCGTTCTCAGATCTTGCGCTATTGATCCATAAATGTAACGCCCTCGGACATTAAACATTCTGTTGCGTTCTCAGATTTGAGGGTGTTACAAAACTGGTGGTTTTGGAATCCTTTAAGCATTAGATTGTCGAACAGCAGATGGTTTATCAAACTTAGTTTCTATAGATTTTCCTTTGCAGTTTTTCAATGAGTTTCTTTAACTCACTTATGGCAATGTTCTTGTCTTGCAGTTGAGCTTTCAAATCTTGTGTTTTAAAATGATGTCCACGTTCTTTTTGAAATACATTCGACGCTTTTTCTTTGCAAACTGTGTCATTTTTCATTTGTTCTTGACATTGTTGTAAAGCGAGTTCAAGAGAAATCGAGTGTTTTTATAATTTAGAAAAACTTCTTAAAAGCTCAGTGTAAATCTCTTTACTAACAAATTTGGTTTGTTTTGAAACCTTTTGTGCAAGACATTCACATTCTTTGACTTTATGAAGCTATAGGCATTGCAATTCAGTGTGCGCATCTAAATCAGATAACGAATGCAAATAAGAACACATAACATCATTAGGGGGGGGGGGGACCAACATTCTTGCAATAGCATATCATACATGTTTGAGAATTCCGCTTTATCAGATTCAAGTTCGTCAATTTCTTTTTCAAGGGATTCAACATACTTTAAATCAGCATGCATTTCTTGCTTAAGTTTATGAACAAATGCGAAACTATCATTCTGTGTCTTAAGGGCAAGAGGCATCAAACATGTCTTAATGAGGATTTCCATATCATGAGTAGTTGGGGCACGAAAATGATCCTTTGAATGTTTTACCCAAGCTTGGTTGACAAGTTCTCTAAGATGATTTATGTTATTCGTCATGACATTATATGCTTGTCTACTTTTGCTTATTTGGACACTGGTAAGAAGTCAATGTTTTTGAAAATATTTGGTTTTGTTTTCACAAAAGATTTCTCTACATTTTCTTCCTTATTCCATTTGCATATGCTAACTGAACAAGATATTCCTGTGTCGGGGGTTTAAAAATTTTATAAAGACTATTTAGCTTTGTGTAGTCATAGTGTTTCACTAAGTCTTTATTCAATTTTGATTGACTCTCTCTTTCAAGATTTAGTGTCTCTTCCTTATCGGGACGAGACTAATTGCAGGATCATATTGGTCATGTGGGATCTCATACAAACATGGTTTCTTCTTATGGTATCATAGGATTCGCAAAGGTAGGTCTTCCATTAAATGTTGGGCATTTGGGTGCTAACATATGAATGGTCTGGATTGATTGAATCCTTTTGTAAACAATTTTATTCAAAAACTTTAATTTCTTTTCCATTGAAATCATTTTGTCAATATCCTTTTCTTCCTTAAGTTTCAAATCAGTTATTACCTTTTGTTTTCTCTTTGACAAGACCTTCGTAATGCGACTTAGTTAAAAGATTCTGTTTGACTAACTCATCGTGTTTCTCTTTGACAACTGAAATTTCATAGGCTTTAAGTTTTAAACCTTCCTTTATGTCAGTGTCTTTTTGAGCTAATAGTCCTAGAGTTTCATTTAACTTATGTTCGTGTTTCTCATAGTCAACAGTACGGTCATTTAGGTTCTTGTACCTCTCAAGCTTAGTCTGTTTATTTTGAAGTGCAACTAGACAACTATCTTGAATACTATTAGATTCCTTAGAGTTCTACTAGTTTCCGCGCAAGAATAGGATTTGCACTCAGTCACTTCAATGAGCGAAGTGTTGTGTTTTGCTTTCTTTAATTTGCTTTTGAATCTTTTTAATTTTCATCGACATCAAGTTTTAAATTTGCAATTAAACTAGCAAACGCAACACGTTCTTCATCACATTTCTACTTCATGTTGGTCTTTCTGAATTCATTATCACACATATTCGGTGAATCGGGAATGACATTACTATCACCCGTTTCACTTACACATGTGTTACTAATTCATTCAGATTGCTCATAATGTTGTATTTCATTGGCAAACACATTATATCTAGTATCGTATTGTACCTGTTCTAATGGCTCAGAATCAGTTCCTGAGTCTGCTGTAGGAACTTCCTGGATCTTTGCCATATAACTGTAATGTGCTTCCAATTCTTGTTCACATTCTCTGCATCCGGATTTCTTATTAATGTTGCTAGCCAATCAAATTGCTCTGCTTGTAGTGGAACACCTTTCTCAGCTTGTTTGCACAGCAACATCTTTTCCTTGTGATACGTTGAGTCTTTAACCCTTTTTGGCTTCATGCATTCCTTACCAAAATCACCAAATTCCTTGCAGTTGAAACACTATATCCCAGACTGTTGCACTACCTGACCACCTACAGTCTCTCTAACCCCAACAACAGTCATTGTCTCTTATTCCCCAAACTGTCCAGTCTGATTGTCATTCTTGTATCTTGGAGTAGTATCCACATTCTTGTTTCTGGTGTTTAAGAAAGTTTAGAGGTTGTTGTTGGTAGGTTATAGATCTTCTTGAAGTACTTTGCAATGAGTGCCAAAATTTTCTGCATTTCCTTATCCTTCTGAGCTTGTTCAGGATCACTATCTTCTTCTGAAGCCGACTTAGACGGAGGTGTAATTGGTTTGGCTATCTCTTTGACTTTGTGTCTTGTAGTTGCATGAGATATGGTTGGAAGTAAGGTTTTTGATGTTGTGCATATGATTTGTGAGACTTTGATGCTTGATAATAAGGATCTTGATGTGGTTGAGCAGTAGCAACAATTGCTAATGGGTTAGCATTCTTGGCTATTCTTTCAGCACGGATTTCATTAACTTCCTTTTGATATTGTTTCAGAATGTCAAAGAATTTATGATATGAAACTTCATCCAACTTGTGTTGTTGCTTGACGATTGTTATAAACCTTTACCATTTTTGTTGAAGTTGTTGAAGAAATTAAGCATTGACTTGCATCGTAGCAACTGTCAAGTTGTTTCATATCATTTCATTCATCAGCTTGTAAAAACAAAAGTAGTATAACTCCATTGATTCTCCATCGTGATAGGTGAATTTTCCAAACTCCCAAAATAAGTTTGTCTTGACATCTTGAATGTTGAGGGATTCACCTTGTTGTAACTGATATGTGAAAAATCACATATCCTTTCTATATCAAAATGGCCTTAAAATGATCAAAATGTGCAAAAATATGCTTGTATTTGTGTATTTTGTTGTTTGTGGATGTGTAGGTACGGATATTGCAAAAATCACAAGAAAACGGTCAAAACCGGACAAACACGGACACGGGAACGGATAGAGTGCACAAGAGTCGGAAGTTTCTAGCAAAAGGTCATCAAAAGTCAACCCTTGGTCAACAATGGTCAACCCACAAAATACCAAAACTTTCAAAATTCCCAAAAGAACCCTATTATTAAATTAAATTCACAAATAGTCCCTAAACCCTAACACCCGTTATCTCTTTTTAATTAAATGAGATAACGGTCGTTAACCCTTATAACAATACCTTTTATCCCAAGCCCGAATCCATAAACCTGTGGCCAAAATTCCTTTATACCCGAGCCCAAGTCAACAACCACACCCCTGGGTCAAACAATCTTATAAATAGAAAAGAAAAGAAGGCGGGAAAGTTTGTTTTTAATATTCATTCTATCGTCTTCATTTTTACCTGCATCAAAACAAAGGGTAAATCCTAATTGACGTAGCCAAAAGAAGATTCCAAGTACTAAGCATCATGTCAGCAAAAGGAAACGTCACCAAAGCCTTTGATTGGTTAAGCTTATAATGGAATGACATGCGGGATCCTAAAGAAACACACAAGGAATGAAAGATTACACTAAATCCTTTGTTAAAGAAGTACAAAGCCTCTGACACACGGATTGCCACGCTGGCAATCCGTGTCCACACTTATTGATCAAACTGCCTAGAATGAGGATCCAATGATTGCAAGAAATGGTCGCATGAGATTGAAGTCAAGAGCGAGCGTTTGAGACTAAATCTTTCCTTCTACAATAGCTATAAATACAAGCATCCTTTCACTCACAAAGGAGCATCTAGGGGTAGTTAGTTTTTAGCAGCTTAGTGTAGCTTTTAAAATTAGCAAATGTAATTTTCAATTTAATGTTTTTAGTCATTGTAATCTCATTTTCAAGTTGTAATCAGTTTTTCTATTAATAAAAGTTAAGTTTACTCATAATATAATTGTCTTTACTTTTATGCAAAATGCTTAAATAAGCTCTCTTTTGTTCACTTAAGCTCAATAAGCTCTTAAATCTACTCATAAGCTAGTTGTTTACTCAGTAAAGCCATCAAAGCTTTACTGAGCTTATACTACTTAAAATCCACTCTCAAATTTACCAAAGCTTTATTATGGAAGGGAAGTCAATAATGGAAGGACTTCCAGGACCCTACCAGCTTATCACTTGATAAGCTGGAGCTTGTTGATAGCTCATTTGAGCTTAATCTTAGCCTTGTTTAGAGCAAAGGCTCCTGTAAGTTTCTTCTTTACATTCTAGCTTAAATTTGTACTAATAGCTTTAATCTGCTTCATCTGCTTATTGTATGCTTATTTGTAGTTTAGATCTGCTTATTACTGCTTATTTTAGTCATTTAATGCTTAATATGTTCTTTAGTTAGCTTAGATTTTAATTTGCTTGCTATTTTATAAAATCTGTCAAAAAAACCAAAAAATAGTAGCATAGTGTAGTTAGCTTATCATTACTGGCTTATCTGCTTAATTGTTTGTTTAAACTTGCTTAATAGGACTGTTTTAAGCTTATTAATATCTGGTAATTGATAATTGTTCTTTAAATCTCATTATTATAAGCTTAATATGGATTTGAAGAAAATAAGGGGGTGTTTGGCACAAGCAGTACTAACTCAGGTTAGTACTGCATGAGTCTATTTGATTCCTTTGATCTTGATTTAAAAAAAAAATTCATCATAAGGTTTATAAGTATAGGATTTATAAGTTTAAAATGGATTAATCTAAGTTTTCAAAAGTTAGCTAGTAGATAAGTTGAATCTGTTAGTGTAAGTATAGAAGTTTATGCATTTTAAGTTCAATTGGATTCTAGTTAAAGTTATAGCTTAATTTGCTCTTAGTCAAGTTTTTTTTAGAGTGTAGAAACAATAATCTTTGCCTGCAATTGTTGGATTTAAGTTTTGGTTTGTTCTTGTGTGCAAATTGCATCAGATAGCATCTAGGACATTTAGCACTTTTCAATCTTAAAAATCAGAGGGTTAATTTAGTTTTTAGGTCTTAATTTTTAGCATATAAGTAGTTCTTAGGTCATTAATCAACTTTTTCAAACTGCTTTTCAAAAATAAGCTCAATTGGTTATCTGTTTTCAGTTTCTAAATTCAGCATTTGACTTTTCTAAAATCAAAATTTTACTCAGCATTCACTGAGTTAATAAGCAATTTTCAAACAGGCTTTTACCTTGTTCATTTGAGTTTCAAAATGATTCCAAGTAGCTTAGTGGTCAGGCTTTAAGGTGTTATAGCTCTTATAGTCTTAAGGATCTTTGAGCTTATTGAAAATTAAGCTCAAAGTCACCCTTAAGGACTGCCTGGGATTAGCAGTTTTCATTGAGTGCTTATTAGAAATTTATGGCTTATTGCTTTGGGATTTTGTTTAATTTTTGCTTTTTCTAGCTTATTAGGTTAGCTTTAATTAGCATCTAGCTTATTAAGGTCAGCTGTAGCTTATTTTAGCTTTTCTTAAAAAATTCCAAAAACTCAAAAACAGTAGCAAATAGCTTTTTCATGTAGAATTTTTACTGCTTAATTGAGATTCAAAATGTCTTTTGCTTATTGATTTAAGTAGTGTTTTAGCTTAGCTTTAAGTAGGTGTAGAGCTTTTTGCCATAAGGATCCGTGCTTTATAAAAAAGCTCAAAGTCTGCCCATTCTGTTGTTTCGATTTTAGTTTCAATAAGTGTTTATTTGCTTTCTTAGCTTTTAGCTTGTTCTTTGTGCTTATTCCTTGCTTAAATCTATTCATTAGTGTAGTGGTTGGGTAGTAGTAGCTTATTTGGTCATTGCCTTAGCTTATTTAACTTTTAGTTTGCTGAAGTGTTGAAAAAGTAAAATAAGTGTCATTTCTGTTTTCTTTTTAAGCCTTTTCCAGCTTATTGAGTGGGTTTCAAAAATAGTTTCTTTTATTAAAGTTGTTAATTTTCAGCTTTTTTACAACTTTGCTTTTATAAGTTTTCAAAAAAATAAAAAAAAGGGGGAGGAAGGGAAATCGTGCAAGAGGCAGGATTCGAACCTGTGTCCCCTTGCCTCACACACACTCGTCCCACTCCACACACATAGTAACCATCATGCTACAATAGCTCATCCATTAGAATCTTTCCTTATTTAATTTTTATACACATGTTAGGCCCTTTTGTTCAATAAGCTGTTTTAGCTTATTTCGCAGCTTATTCAATAAGCTGTACTCCCGAGCTTATTTTTCCTAGATTCCTCTTAGTTCAAGCTACTTTCTATAATTTTTTTCAGAATTTTTATAATTAGTTTAGTATTTTTAAACATTTATTTTTATTAAAAATTTTAAAAATTCATAAAAAATAGAAAAATAATCAAAAAAATATAATTCTTTTTTAGAAAATTTTCTTTTATCATATAGTTTCTAGGAAAATTAGTTTGGCTTCCGTAGGGTTAAAATTGCAAAATTTCAATTTTTAAAGAACGGGATTCGTTTCCGTTCACGTTTTTTTTTGTATTTTTAAGCTCAATTCAACTCCGTTTTTGTTCTAGTTTTCTTTAAACTTACTTTTTAGTCAATTAGAGTCTATTAAAAGTGAAAAATTCATTTTAGGTTTAATTTTGGAAAATTAGGGTTTTTAATAACCATTTAAGGTTCTCGTTTTGCGTTTTTAGTTAAGGTTTAATTTCCCGTTATTAAAGTTAGGTTTAATTGTCCTTTAAATTGCTCACTTTTAGGATTTTAGGAAACAAATCATCTTTGAACCAATTCAAATCATTGTCCAAACAACAAACGTGGTCTCAATTTCATAAATCTTCGAGGAATACGACCCGGTAATCACTTACCGGTAAATATACGTATTATTATATATAATTGTGAGAATTTTCCTTTCCTCCTTTGTCCTCAAGGGTAGTTTGGTAATTTTCTATACTTATATCATTATACGTGTATATAATTGATAACGATCAGTTTTTGGCGCCGTTGCCGGGGATTTGTGATTAAGATTCCTTCGTTTGAAGTTTGTTGATCGTGATTTGAAGAACCTTTCGTCTTCGAAAGTTACGCTTTTAAGAAAATCAAAAATAAATAAATAAAAAATTAAAAATATAAAAAGTAAAAATATTTTTCTTTTCTTTTTAGTATAAGTAGAAGATTAAACACAAAAAATACAAAAATATTTACTCTTCCGGATTTTTCAATTTTTCTCGTTAATTTGTGAATATTTAAAATTTACAAAGTTGGTAAAAGAACACCAACAAATAATACCTTCAACTGAGGTATTATCCATTAATAAGTTCCCGAACCAAAGATTCAAAATTTTTTTTTTACCGTTTGTGTCACTTACGAAAAAGGCGCACCTCTTTTGTAAAATTTATTTTACTTAAGAGAGTTACCCTAAGTTTGTTGATTATTCGGTAAACAAAAATATTTCCTTTTCTCGTTTCTTTTTATCATTTCATTTGCTTGATTAGTGCATGCGCACTAGAAATTCCTATTTTCCAAATAATTCAAACTCAAACGTCACCATTCCGAGACGTCGAAATAAAGGACGTGCTCCAAACATAGTCGAACCCGAGCTTCGTACTATCGTTGCACCAATGGCGGAACGTACAATGGAAGAGCTACACCGAGCACCCACGGAAGGGTACGGAGAAGCTATTGTTTTACCAGAAATTAATGCGGATCATTTTGAGATCAAAACGAATTTGCTTCAATTAGTTCAAGCGAATCCATTTTACGGTCGTGAGAGTGAGAATCCTCATGCTCATATTAATAGTTTCAAAAGGATTACCTCGACTTTACGATTTAGGAATGTGCCTAACGATGTGATTAAGCTTATGATGTTTCCATATTCACTCGAGGGGGCTGCTAAAACTTGGTACGAGAAAAAACCTCCTTATTTAATCTTGACTTGGGAGGATCTCGTTATCAAATTCGTGAATCAGTTTTTCCCTCCCTCGAAAATGACTCACTTAAAGAATAAAATCTTTCGATTTACACAAAAATTCGATGAGTCTTTTAGTGAAGCGTGGGAACGATTTAAGGAAATGCTTAGAGCTTGTCCCCACCATGGATTTGCGGAGTTAACCCAAGTTGATACCTTTTATAACGGTTTAAACAACAACAATCAAGACTCCTTAAATGCCGCGGCGGGAGGAAATCTTTTGAGTAAGACGACTAGAGAAGCTTTGAATATAATTGAAAACAAATCAAAAGTGCGTTATTCACGAAACAAACCAAATGCTTCTAGGATGAATACGACTTCTAGGGAAAGTGTTAGTAAGACGGATGAGAGAATTGATAAGCTTGCGGATCAACTTTCGACCTTAGTCGAGATTGTTTCTACAAAAGTTGTCACTTCCGCTCCAATCAAAGCGGTTGAGGAAACTTGCGTTACTTGTGGTGGTGCCCATTCTTGGTATAATTGTCCGACTACCGATAACAATCAAGCTAGTGTTTGTGCGACTACGGGTACTTACAATCAAGTTAACCCTCTGAACCGTGTTAGTAACCAAATGGCACCACCCGGTTTTGCTCCGGTGCAAAACAATGGTCAAAATAGGTTTAATCAAAATCAAGGTCAAGGGAATAATTTTAATCGGGGAAATAATTTTCATGGTAATCAAGGTTTTCAAGCTCAAAATAATCATGCTCCGAATTTTCAAAACCAAGGATTTTAAAACCAACCTTTTCAAGTGCCTAATAATCAAGTTCAACAAGAGTTTTCAAATGATTTTTCGAGTTACAAGAGAAATAACGATCAAATGTTAAGAAACATGCAAAATCAAATCAACTCGTTGAAAGGAGACCTTAAGAATGAAATTCAAAACACGATAAAATCTCAACAAGCCGTCATGATGAATCAACAAACTACCTTTCAAAATAATTTGCAAAACATGATATGTGGATTGTTTCAAAACCAAGCCTCAACTTCGGGTACTCTTCCGAGTAATACCATTCCGAACCCGAAGGGTGAGATGAAAGCGATCACTACTCGAAGTGGTGTTGCTTACGAGGGACCCTCGATTCCTACTAATCCTTCTCCTAAAAAGGTAGTAGAACGAGAAACCGAGGAGACAACGGATAAGGAGCAATCTAATTTCTAAGGAAGTACCGCTCAAATCCCACCTCCGGTTACCCCCATTCCAATTTTGGAACCCGATGTTCCAAAGACTTTGCCTAAAACCACTCCCATTCTGGAACCCGATGTTCCGAAGAGTTTACCTAAGCCAAATATTCCATATCCTTCTCGACTTAATCAAGAAAAATTTCATGAAAAAGCTTCGAATCAAAAAGAGAAGATTTTTCAAATGTTTCAAGATTTGCATTTTGACATAAGTTTCGCGGATGCTTTACTTTTGATGCCAAGATTTGCTCCTACGATTAAGAGTTTGCTCATGAATAAGGAAAAGTTGCTTGAGTTAGCTAAGATACCGTTGAACGAGAATTGCTCGGCGATGCTCCTCAAAAAGCTTCCCGAAAAGCTTGGAGATCCCGGCAAGTTTCTTATTCCATGTAATTTCCCGGGAATGGATGTATGTCACGCCTTGGCCGATCTTGGCGCGAGCATAAATCTTATGCCCCTTTCTATTTGGAAAAAGCTTTCTTTACCCGAACTTACACCAACTCGGATGACTTTAGAGTTAGCGGATCGATCGATTACTTATCCTAAAGGACTCGCTGAAGACGTTTTTGTCAAAGTTGGGAAATTTCATTTTCCTACCGACTTTGTTGTTGTCGATTTCGAAGCCGATCCTCGAGTACCTCTCATACTTGGGAGATCCTTTTTGAGGACCGGTCGTGCTTTAATTGATGTTTATGGAGAAGAAATAACCCTTCGGGTTGATAACGAAGCCGTCACTTTTAATCTAGATCAAACCACGAGATACTCCTCTATAAATGATAAGTCGGTAAACCCAATTGACATCATTGATGCAGTTTGTGAGGAGTATGCTCCAGAATTACTAGGATTTTCTAATAATGATTCTTCGGGTGGCAATCCCACCCTGACGTTTGAGCTTCTTACTTCCGAATTAATTTTAGAAGAGATTGAAGCTTATCTCAAGGATGATTCGAAGCTCATCTCAAGGATGATTCGATTTCACCCGAAATTGATCATGCTGATTGTGATCTGGAGGGAGATATTTGCTTAATTAAAAATTTGATAAATAATGACCCATTTCAACTTCCTCCGATGGACCTTAAACAAAGTGAAGTGACCGAGGAAAAATCTTCAATTGAAGAGCCTTCGGAATTAGAGTTAAAAGATTTACCATCTCACTTGGAATATGCTTACTTAGAAGAAAATGACAAGTTACTAGTGATTATTGCAAAAGGTTTAAAAGATGATGAAAAAGAAGCTCTCTTAAAGGTGCTTAAATCTCATAAATGGGCCATTGCTTGGAAAATCACCGACATCAAGGGTATCGACCCTCGTTTTTGTACACACAAAATCTTGATGGAGGATGATTACAAACTCACGGTTCAAAGTCAAAGACGGGTTAACCCAAAAATTCATGAGATAATCAAAAAAGGAGGTTTTAAAACTTCTTGATGCCGGTATGATTTACCCGATCTCCGATAGCCCATGGGTTAGTCCAGTGCATTGTGTTCCCAAGAAAGGTAGAATAACCGTTGTTGCTAATGAAGAGAATGAATTAATTTCGACACGTTTAGTTACCGGGTGGAGAGTATGTATCGACTATAGGAAGTTAAATGAAGCGACTCGAAAAGATCATTTTCCATTGCCATTTATGGATCAAATGTTAGAGAGATTAGCCGGAAATGAGTTTTATTGTTTTCTAGATGGATTTTTAGGATATTTCCAAATACCAATAGATCCCCAAGACCAGGAGAAAACTACTTTCACATGCCCGTATGAAACTTTCGCGTACCGTCGCATGCCATTTGGCTTGTGTAATGCTCCCAGTACTTTCCAACGGTGTATGATGGCCATCTTCCATGATATGATCGAAAAGACTATGGAAGTATTTATGGATGATTTCTTGGTTTTTGAGGATAGTTTTGATTTGTGCCTCTCCAATTTAGAAAAGATGCTAAAACGGTGTGAAGACATGAATTTAGTTCTTAATTGGGAGAAGTGCCACTTTATGTGTAGAGAAGGAATTGTGTTAGGGCATAAAATTTCAAAGTCAAGAATTGAGGTCGATCATGCTAAAGTCGATGTTATTTCTAAGCTACCTCACCCGACTACCGTAAAAGGTGTTAGGAGTTTCCTAGGTCATGCGGGTTTTTACCGATGTTTTATCCAAGACTTTTCCAAAATAGCTAGACCAATGACCCCACCTTTCTGAGAAGAAACACCGTTTGTGTTTTTTTAAGGTTTGTATTGATGATGCTTTTCAGACTTTAAAAAGAAGCTTAACCCGAAAGCTACGATCATAGTTGTCCCAGATTGGAAACCTTCTTTCGAACTCATGGTGTGTTGCAAGTGATCTCTCGTCGATTGGTTCGGGGTTTTTTAGGACAACGAAAGATGAAGACTTTCAGCCTTTTCATTTATGCTAGTAAGATCAATGACAGAGCTCAAATTTCATTTCACTACCACGGAAAAGGAAATGCTTGCCGTTGTGTATGCTTTTGAAAAGTTTTGGCCATATCTTGTCTTATCTAAAAGCATAGTGTATATGGATCACTCAGCTTTAAAGTACATTATGAACAAACAAGACGCCAAGTCGAGGTTGCTTCAGTGGGTTCTTCTCCTACAAGAATTTGATATTACCATCCATGATAAAAAAGAAAGTGAGAACCTCGCGGCAGATCATTTATCTAGACTTGAGAATCCTCATACGGATGTGTTAGAAAATAAAGACATAAATGAAAATTTTCCTTTAGAGACTCTTGGAGTTATATCAAATGGAAGTACCCCATGGTTTGCGGACTATGCAAATTACCATGCAAGGAATTTTATCATCAAAGGAATGACGACTCAACAAAAGAAGAAGTTTTCCAAGGACGTTAAACATTATTTCTAGGACGATCCCTATCTTTTTCGTATTTGTGCAGATCAAATCATTCGACGTTGTGTGCATGGGCAAGAAGCTAAAGATATCCTCAAAGCTTGTCATGAAGGACCCACCGGGGGCCATCATAGTGCCAATCTCACCGCTCAAAAAGTATTTGATGCCGGATTCTTTTGGCCGACCATATATCGAGATGCCCATACAATGATTAAATCTTGTGATACGTGTCAAAGACAAGGCAAAATTTCACAACGAGATGAGATGCCTCAAAACGCTATTCAAGTTTGTGAAATCTTTGATGTATGGGGTATCGATTTTATGGGACCATTTCCGTCTTCACATGGGAATAAATACATCCTCGTTGCCGTTGATTATCTTTCAAAATGGGTTGAAGCAAAGGCGCTCCCCACAAATGATGCTCGTGTTGTAGTTAAGTTTTTGAAATCTCTTTTTTCCCGATTCGGAACACCTAGAGCTATTATAAGCGATCGTGGGACCCATTTTTGTAATGATCAGTTTGCTAAAGTAATGTCTAAGTATGGGGCACTCATCGTTTAGCTACCGCTTATCACCCTTAAATGAGCGGTCAAGTGAAGATGTCCAATCATGGCTTGAAAAGTATTCTAAAAAGGATGGTTAGAGAAAACCGTACCTCGTGGTCCGACAAACTAGATGACGCTTTGTGGGCATTCCGTACCGCTTTTAAGACACCAATTGGTTATACGCCTTACAAGTTAGTGTACGGAAAGTCTTGCCATTTACCTATCGAGTTAGAGCATAAAGCATATTGGGCTTTGAAACATGCTAATTTCGATCTTAAAACCGCGGGTGATCACCGGAAGCTTCAACTTAATGAGCTTCGTGATCAAGCTTACGAGAATTCTTTGATATACAAAGAGAGGACGAAGAAGCTTCACGACTCAAAGATCAAAAACCGCATTTTCAATGTTGGTGATCGAGTTTTACTCTTCAACTCTCGTCTAAAGATATTCTCTGGAAAGCTTAAAACTCGTTGGTCAGGACCTTTCACCATCACCAAAGTTTTTCCATACGGAACCATTGAGTTATCTCAACCCGATGGTCCAAACTTTAAGGTGAATGGTCATCGTGTGAAGCATTACTTCGGAGGGGACTTACCACCCAAGGTAGTCCAGGATCTCCACACTTTCTCCAAGGACGAATGAATTCGGGGATCGAGTCAAGCTATGTGACTCGGTTACCAAAAACAAAGCGCTTCATGGGAGGCACCCCATGCTTATCCTTCTATCTTCTTTCTTATTTCTATTGTGATGTGAGGAGGCTTGTACTCTTCCGATTCTTGTTGTTTGTGCTTGTGATTTTTTGTAGGATTGACCCAAAATTTTCTAAAGACTCTCGTGTTCGGTGTTTTGTCCCGGTCCACTCGAGCTTCCTAGCCTTTGCTTGCCATTAGTTTGGGGAAATCCGATATCCTAAGATTATTATCGTCTAACATTTATCTTGTAGCATACTTGATAAACGGCTTGAGATTTTTGTAATACTCTCTTCATGCTTGGGTTATGCATTCGACTTTTTGAGTTTTAGTATGGGGTTTTTAAGTCTTAGGCTAGGAAACATTAAGGATAATGTTTAATTTTAGTATGGGGTAGTATATCTTCGATATGATCTTACCTACCTTTGCCCGTTGTTCTCACGTACCCCGTTTTCCCGCCAAAATTTTAAAAAATATGAAAAAATTTAAAAAAATTTCAAAAATAAAATAAGTGTTTTGTCACAATTTTGACTTTCCTACTGGGTAGAATAAGAATAAATTTTGACCCGATCGAGCGTGTTGAGCTCTAGCTTGTTCCTTAACGTTTTGGCTAAGTGTTCGCGAAAATTCGCGAAGAACGAAAAATGATAGAGTTAAGTATGAGTGGGATGCTAAACAAGGATTATTTGGAAATCTTAAGAGCTCATGTATGTAATTTGTGGTTTTTTCTCCCATAAGCTCTTAACCGGACTAATATACGTGCTATTTTTGGAGATTAAACTTAAATCAACAATTTTTATGTAGTATATAGCAAAAAATTTAGTCTTAGTTCAAACTTATACTTGAATTTTTCAAAAAGAAGTCTTCTATATATATATAAATATATGATGAAAAAAAATATAATAATAATAAAAACTGTGGGCTGATAAAAGTTTACTACCTCTTGCCGGCTCACAACCGATGTGGTAGTCTTCTAAAGAAAGCCCATAGTAAGAATAAAAATCCAAGACTGATAAAAGTTTGTTGCATCTTGCCGGCTCACAACCGATGTTGCAGCCTTCTAAAAGGTCGAGGGTTACAATTGCATAAATGTTATGTTTAAGTTTAAATTAATAAATAGATCTCTTTTTGTTAAATTCAAATATGCTTTTGAATTTTGACTATTTCATTTTAAGTTTTTAAATAAGCTATGTATATACGGGAAACTTGAGAGTTTTTGAAACCTAAGGTCCGTGAGTCCCGATACTAGTCTCTGTGGGGTGTTAAAAGTCTGGCCACTTAGCCACAAGGTTGGGATGTGCCGAGACGAAAGTCGCTACATGGGATGATCTCGCCTTCAAACTCATTATTCTTGAGTGGAACGTGAAAACATAGAATTTTGAAAAAAGTTAATCCATGGTTGAAATTCAATATAGTACATTCACCTAAGATATAATAATTGTCGGGAGTGAAAAGTTCACAAGTTGCATATAAGAGTAGTGTTAGCATCTTAACTGATATTTAGCGGTGATTTCGTTTTAAGCTTGGTTTGGAGCAAGTGAAAAGTCGGGGACGATGAATTTATCCTTTTTGGGGCATTCTCAGATCAAAATGCATCTTGTTCTATGATCCCTAATAGTTATGGAAATAACGAAAGTCAAAATATTCTAGGAAGTTTACTTTAAAAAATAATGGAAAAAGTTTTGAAAAATAGGAAAATGGAGTGTTTTAAAGCTTGTGATTTCTTAACTCTCCCTACAAAAATCTTTGCTACTTTCCAAAGATTTAGTTTGGGGAAGTTTTGAGGTATTTGGTTTTAGGGCATATAATATTGCGTGAGGACACGGCAATCACTTAGTTTGGGGAATTTTGATATGTGAGAAATCACATATCCTTTCTATATCAAAAATGGCCTTTAAATGATCAAAATGTGCAAAAATATGCTTGTATTTGTGTATTTTGTTGTTTGTGAATGTGTAGGTACGGATAATGCAAAAATCACAAGAAAACGGTCAAGACCGGACAAACACGGACACGGGAACGGAAAGAGTGCACAAGAGCCAGAAGTTTTCTAGCAAAAAGGTCAACAAAAGTCAACTCTTGGTCAACAATGGTCAACTCACAAAATACCAAAACCCTCAAAATACCCAAATGAGCCTTAATGTTAAACCTATTTCACTAAAAGTCCAAAAACCCTAACTCCGTTAAATCCTTAGATAACTATCACTAACGGTTGTTAAGTCATTTACCCTTAAACCTTTTATCCTAACCCATAAACAAATCCAGCCCATAACCCACGGCCCATTTCCCTTTAATATAAAACATGGCCCAAGTCAAAAGGTTTTAAACCACTCGGTCAAATGTTTAAACGAGTACAAAGTAAAAAAAGGGGCGCCAAAATTAGTTGCCACTATTCATCTATCGTCTTCATTTTTACCTGCGTAAAATCAAAGGGTAAATCTCAATTAATGACGTGGAACAAAGATTCGAGTACCAAGTAATGGGTCAGCATCAAAAATCATCATCAAAGCTCTCTCATTGGCTAGAATTGACAAGGGAATGACACGCGGGATCCTAAAGAAACACACAAGGAATGAATTTTTTTTTACTAAATCCTTTGTTAAAGAAGCACACAGCTCCCTACTTAAGGGATTGCCAGCTTGGCAATCCGTGTGCACACTTATTGATCAAACGGCCTAGAATGAGGATCCAATGATTGCAAGAAATGGACGCATGAGATGAAAAGATCAAGAGGAGCGTTTGAGACCTGGAAGTTTCTTCTCAAGCCTATAAATAAAGGGGCACCCTCACTCACAAGGATATCTAGGAGTAGTGAGAGAGAGTAGCTTTTAGAATTAGCTTATGTAATTTTCAAATCGTTTTTAGCTTATAGATTTCTACTTAATGTAACCTTCTCTTAAGTTTGTAATCAATTTCATATTAGTAATAAAAGTTTGTTTTTCTTATTGATCAATTGTCACTTTAAGTTTTCCTTAAATCTAAAACTGTTTGATTAAGCTGTCTTTTGTTCACATAAGCTCATAGGCTCTTATTTACTTTTAGGCTGGCTAATAGCTCAAATAAACTCTCAAAAGCTTAGTTGAGCTTATTGGCACTTAATTCCACAATCAAAATTACTAAAGCTATTTAATGGAAGGGAAGTCAATCATGCAAGGACTTCTAGGACCTCACCAGCTTATCTAAAGATAAGCTGGAGCTTGTTGATAGCTCATTTGAGTTTAATCATAGCCTTGTTTAGAGCAAAGGCTCCTGTAAGTTTCTTCTTTACATTCTAGCTTAAATTTATACTATTAGCTTTAATCTGCTTCATCTACTTATTGTATGCTTATTTGTAGTTTAGATCTGCTTATTTTAATCATTTAATGCTTAATATGGTCTTTAAATAGCTTAGATTATAGTTTGCTTGTTATTTTATAAAATCTGTTAAAAAATCCAAAAATATGACATTAGCTTGCAGCTTTTCATTCTGTCTTATTTGATTATTTTAATATGCTTATTGAGTTTGATTATAGCTTGCTACTATCTGGTATTTGATTTTTGTGCTTTGAATCTCATTTTCATAAGCTTAATATGGGATTCAAGGTTTTAAAGGGGTGTTTGGCTATTGACAGTACTAACTAGAGTTAGTACTGTTATAAGCCATCTGGCCTTTTGGATCCATTTTAAATCTAATAACTAGGTTTATGAGATAGGATTTAGAGTTGTTTGTAGTTTTAATCAAGTTTTTTTTATAAAAATTATAGTAGTAGTTAAAATCTGTTAAGCCTAGATTAAGTAGTGTAATCATTTTTAGTTGTTTTGGTTTCTAGTTTATGTTGCTCTCATTTTGGTGTTTTTAGAGTATAGAAACTAAGTCTCTTAGTTTGCACTTGTTAGAATTTGGATTTGTTTCACTTTTGTGCAAAGTGCATCAGCAGCATAAATGAAAAAACAGCCTTTATCTAGCTTAAATTTCAGATGGTAAATTTAGATATTAGGTCTTGATTTTCAGCACACTAGTAGTTTATAGGTCAATATAGATAGAATAGGGCTTATTTTAGCTTAATTAGTTTATTTGAGTATCTGTTTTTGGTCTGCAAATTAGTACTTTGTCTTTTCATAAAAATTTAAAAAACTTAAAAATTAGTACTCTCTCTGCATCAGCATTTTCTATTAGCTTTTTCTTTGTTCATTTGATTTTCAAATTACTTTTCAAATACTGTTTTAAGTAGCTTAAAGTTTAAGCTTTCTAGAGGTACAAGTCTAATTTCCATAAGGATCCATTTGTTTGCTAAAAAAATAGGCTCAAAGTCTGCCATGCTGTCTGTTTGGATTTCAGTTTTAAATAAGTGCTTATTTGATTTCTTAGCTTTTTGCTTGTTCTTTGTGCTTATTCCTTGCTTAAATCTGTTCATTAGTGTAGTGGTTGGGTAGTAGTAGCTTATTTGGTCCTTGCCTTAGCTTATTTAGCTTTTAGTTTGCTTAAGTTTTGAAAAAGTAAAATAAGTCAAGTGTCATTTTTGTTTTCTTTTTAAGCCTTTTCTAGCTTATTGAGTGGGTTTCAAAAATAGTTTCTTTTATTAAAGTTGTTAATTTTCAGTTTTTTTACATCTTTGCTTTTATAAGTTTTCAAAAATAAAAAAAATAGAAAAAGGAAAGTCATACCATTGTGCTACAATAGCTCATCCGTTAGAGTATTCATTTAGTTAATACTTATACACATTTTGAGCTCTTTCGTATAATAAGCTGTTTTGGCTTATTTCACAGCTTATTCGATAAGCTGTTTTCACGAGCTTAATTCCAGTTTTTTTATAAATAGTTTAGTATTTTTTATATTTAATTTTCATTGAAATCGTTTTTAATTCATAAAAAATTATAAAAAAGTCAAAAAAATATAATTCTTTTTTAGAAAATTTTCTTTTAACATTTAGAACCTAGGAAAAATAGATTTGCTTCTGTAGGGTTAAAATTGCAAAATTTGTTTTTTTTAAAGAGTCTTGATAGTTGCAAAATTATGCTAAAAATTAAAAACAGTTTAGCTCTTTTTAGTTTTAAGCTTTTAAGCAAACTGTTCCCTTTTAGTGCTTATTTGTGTGCTGTTTCAAAAAGTTTGTTTTCACAAAAGTTGCTTATTTTTAAGTGTTTTAAAAAGTTATAAAAAATGGAATTTGCAAAAACACTTGGGATAGTGGGAAGCCCCGGGTGAGCAAGGCTCGAACCCGGGACCTCTACCACCATCAACCAAATGTTTTAACCCACACACTCTACCATTGTGCTACAATAGCTCATCCGTGAGAAGTTGCATTCGTTTATTATTTATATACATTTTAGGCCTTTTAGTATAATAAGCTGTTTTGGCTTATTTCACAGCTTATTCGATAAGCTGTTTTCACGATCTTATTTTTCCTAGATTCCTCACTGTTCAAGCTATTTTTTGTAATTTTTCCAGTTTTTTAATAAATAGTTTAGTATTTTTAAACATTTAATTTTGTTAAAATCGTTTTTAATTCATAAAAAATTATAAAAAAGTCAAAAAAATATAATTCTTTTTTAGTAAAATTTCTTTTAACATTTAGAACCTAGGAAAATTAGATTTGCGTTCGTAAGGTTAAAATTGCAAAATCTTGTTTTTTAAAGAACGGGATTGAATCCCGTTCTTGTTTTCTTCGCGTTTTTAGCTTTAAACACCTTCGTTTTTGTTCTAGTTTTCTTTGTTCTAACTTTTAGTCAATTAAATCTTATAAAAACCAAAAAGATCATTGTAGGACTTAAATTTTGATAATTTAGGGTTTTTTGGTCCCGTTTAGGATTCCCGATTTGCTTTTTTAGTTAAAATTTACTTTCCCGTTTTGATTTCTCGTAGTTAGGTTTAATTGTTCCTTTATTTGCTCACTTTTAGAATTTTAGAACACAAATCATCTTCGAACCAATTCAAGTCATTGTCCAAATAACAAACGAGGTCTCAATTTCATAAGTCTTTGGGAAAACGACTCGGTAATCACTTACCGGTTTCTTACGTAGAATATTTTCGTGTGATTTTTCTTACTACCTTTGTCCTCAAGGGTAGTTTAGGAATTTCATTATTGTTATATAATTATACGTATTAAAATTTGTGTACCAGAAATAATTACATAGATCATCACGAGTGTGACAAGGCAACAACACTAGAAGACGCAATCAAAGGATTAATACATGATTAAATAAACACAGTCTTTTATCTTATTGTTATCACCATTAGTTTAGATTAATATTTAGTTTAATAGCTGAAACAAACCAACCTCTCCAAATATATGAATTTACTTACTTTCTATAAAATACAAAAATACAAAAATAATCTTCCATCAACCTTTAGAAATCAAGCATTCCCAACCTATTCCTCGAGTGAACGATAACAACCCCCCAAGTCTTGCCTATACTACTACTACAAAGATTAGGTGCTCTGCCTAAGGAGTTGTAAAACTTCTTGTTGAAGTCTAATGACGACCGCATCAAAACAACAATCATATCAATATCAAATACATGGTTAGGCCAGCACTTAGAGTGCTTAGCCGCTCATGGTAACAGAAATGCAAGAATTAATGAAAGTAGACATGGATTGAATCATCATTGTTCTTACAGTGAATGTTATGAACGATTAAATACAAGTATTAAGTAAAATGACTTCTCCTTTGGACCTTCTGGTGAAATGCTTCGAACCTTGGGGGTTTGGTTCACCCCTTGAGGCTGTGTAGTGAGTTATGTAAGTGAGTGATGATGAAATAGCCGGATGAGGGCTCTATTTATACATTTTGAAACTGTTACGGCCTAACCCTTATGAGACGTTCCGCCGTAACCCTGTTACGTAAGCTTCCAATCTTCTAGGCTAAAATGATGTTAAGGCGTAACCTTGTCACCTATGTTACGCCGTAACGCTGACTCAGATAAAATCATCTTCTTATGAATTTTGAATGTTACGGCGTAAAGTATGAGATGCTTTACGCCGTAAAAGGTGTGATGACTCATTTCTTTATTAGAATATGTTACGACGTAATCCCTCGGGGGTGTTATGCCGTAAAATGCCTTGTACTCTTCACTTTAGTGCATTTATGTCCAAATCCCACGTCTTTTACTAAAATGCTTACTTGGTCCCTGAAAACTAAATATAAGCAATTAATTAATGTTTTCAGATATTTACAACATATTTATAAGCGTATTCATAGGGAATTTGATATTAAAATGTATCAATTATTTAATGTTATCGGTTCAAGTTAGGTCGGGTAGTTTATTAATAATCAGTGTGTTTTGAATGATTACATTATTTAGTTGTTTACAGGTTTTTGGGATTAAATACATAGGTAAAGCACTAGGACTCTATAATAAGGATAAGTATTTACTAGGATATATTGATCTAAAGTTTGTTGTCATTCGGTGCTTTGCATTTATACACTTTGCAATATACTATAGAGTATAATAGTTACCACATCTTAACAAAAAGTCTTGCACTTTGCTGTTTCTTGACCATGATTATGTAGATCAGTTATACTTTATTAGCTTCATTTTATGTGAGGCAAGCTTGATGCATTTTTTCAAATTAGCTAAATGACTTGATGTTAAATTTTAGTTTGAGACGTTATTATGTATGCAAGCTAACTGGAATATTCTGCTGCAGGACCACCAAGAACAAGTCTATCACGCATGAAAATATAAAGATTGAAATTGGGAAAGATCTAACCTGATAAAAGATTGATTAATGGGCGTTTTGCGAAAATGAAATGAAGCCACGAGGAAGAAGAAAAGGTAAAACATTGTATATGGGTCAAAAGTGGGTTAAAATGACGTTATTAAAGATGGGTTACTTCTTAAAAGTAGGATTTTAACTAATACTGTTTGTAAAAGATGACTTATAAGTGAATAATTCTTTATAACTTTGTGCTCCGCTGCGGAGCGCGGGTTAAAAACCTAGTTTTAATAAAGAAGTAAAAGAACACATCCTTAAGCCATCTTCGATCCTATTAAGCCATCTTCGATCCTATTTTTTTAAATGTTTTTCAAATTTAGAAATCAAATGCCATTTCACTTAAATATTATCCAAATATAAAAAGAAAATGCAATTTTTGTTTTTTTTAGGATCCACTAATCTAATTATCATGTTCTTAAAACGGATGTTTTTGTTTATAGTTGTTTTTGTTTTTTGCTTTTAATATATTTTTTGCCTTTTAAGAAAGAAAACAAAAGAAAATGCAATTTAAAAATCATGGTTGCATGTGTCATTGTACCTTGGTAGATGTTTACGGTTACCCATCACCCAGAATAAAGTATTTGGTGTTGCCGACATTGCACATGAGACAAAACATATCGACTAGTGAATTCGGAAAAGGCTCATTCAATTGTTAACGCCTATTATACTTATATATTAAAGGGTGACATTGAGGCTCATTCAATGCGCCTTTATTTTCTTTATACCCGACCCGAAATGAATTAAATTCTCACCCACTCACCACTTCAATAACAAAACACGTATGATGCACGTGTCTCTCTCCCTCTCTTCTTCCTAATCTCATATCCATTTTTTATCTCTTTCTTCACCCTCATCTCATATCAATTTTTGTATCTCTCTCTAAAACAAATCTGATTGTGTGGTATTAGTTGACGATGCCGCCGACCTCTTCGTTACCGCTATTCATGGTGTGTGACGTTGGTGGTCGGTAGGTGACATTGGTGACCTTACATGGGTCCGCAAGTGACATCGGTGGCTTTATATGGTTGGTTTGTTTTGTTAGGGATTTGCATTTGTTGGCTTTGATTAGAATCGACAGATGTGTGTCAAATTGAGTTACAGTCTTTGACGGATCGGAAGGTATATTCTAAATATTTAGTTTTCAGTAGATAGGGTAAATTATTTATGTTTCATTTTGTGAAAATTTAATTTTGAGTTTGTTAATTGGGGTAAATTATTGATGGTGCATTTTGCAGAGTTCTTGTTGTTTGTTAAGTTTATATAATTTATATATGTGATTTGTGTGCCTTTGTTGTTTCACGAGCGACGATGTGATTTGTGTGCCTTTGTTGTTTCGGTAAACGTGGTGTATCGAAACCCGTATCTTGGCGGGGCGACCACGTGGTTGCAGCCATGGCGGGTTTTCGGTGTCGCTTCCATACTTGCAGGCGTGAACCTCAAAGAGGTTCAAGTTAGTCTCATTCACAAAGAATGATTTTAGTGTTGAGGAAGTTGACCCTATGGTACGTGAAATTGAATGCATAGTCCAAAAGAATTAGTGTGGTATTAGTTTTTGCATTATTGTAAATCTTTTCTATGGACAGTGTGATATAAACAATAGGCAATGACGACAATCTTCTACTATTGTGTTTTTGTGAGCCGTGGTTCACAGACATCTGTCTTGGCAAGGCAACCACATGTAGATTGTGGTTGTAGCCACGGATGGTGTATCGTGTGATTCCCACACTAGTGGATCTGAGCCTCCTACACTTACCCGATTCACCCATTAATAAAACTTATATATACCCGGTTTGTTTGGGGGTGAGTGTGACATGATTATTGTAAGTCCCTAAGGAGTTGTGTTGTTTGGGATAATGAGGGGATGTGTTTTGTCGTTGAATATGGTAGACGTTGAGGGTTAAATAACTGCTTTTTTGTTTGTTCGGATCATAGAATACGGGCACACCACCTTATGAGTTTGCTTTTTTTTAGAACGACAACTTTATTAGAAACCACTAGCAAGAAGCTAGAACATTACAGAAAAAGTAAATAAGGATGCTGAAGCCAGCTATCCCATCTAAAAGTACTTTTCCTCTTAGCACTACACCAAGTAAACGAGTGCATAACAATGTCATCGAATAGAACTTCTTTCCGAGGCTTTTTAGCCGCAAAAAGCAGAAGATTTTTAAAATTTTAGCCGCAAGAAGCTAGAACCTTATGAGTTTGCTTAGTTAAACTTATGGCTTTATCCATAAGACTTCGGCTGATCTGAGATGGATATAGATGGTGTGCATTTTTTTGTTAATGAAAAGAGAAAGAGATAAAGACATGTACTGACCACGTGTATGAAAGAGGAGAACAATTAATAAGGCTCAGGTCAAAAATAATAATTTAAAAAATGGGTCAGACCGGGTCAACCGGCGAACTCTGGCGACGTGTCCGGCGGGTTGACCCGGTTCCCCTGCGGATTCTGGCAGCATCCGACAGAGCATTTAATGGCAGCTTGCTGCCTTTTAATTAAATTCATAATCTAATTATAATTATACTTATAATTTATAATGAGGGGATGTGTTTTGTCGTTGAATATGGTAGACGTTGTGGGTTAAACAACTACACTTTTGTTTGTTCGGATCACAGATTACGGGCACACCACCTTATGAGGTTGCTTAGTTGAGCTTATGGCTTATCCATAAGATTTCGGCTACTTATATTCTGTGTTTATGCTTAAACTGTGTAAAAATAAAATTTGCTTATTGCTATTTAAAGCATTGTTTATGAAATAAGAATGATAATGAGCTTGAGTTAGCCCGTGTTGGATCTTTTCGATGCCACCGATCTCTTTGTTGCCTCCTTTTATGGTGTGTGGCGCTGTTGATCGGTGTGTGACGATGAGCAGTTTTAAGTGGATGATGCATACGAACAAAGAGAATGCAAGTGTTGGTTTCTGATGGGACTGGAATTCAATCATGTAAACATAGAATCTAGATAAAGTTGTTGAGAAGACATTAGAAACAAAATGGTTTCAGTGGTTCAGGTTCAATCAATTGTGTAAGTTTTCTCAAAAAGCATTCCATTTGGGGCAATGGATAGTCCCTTAAGT
>BQNB010047346.1:0-43177 GCA_026074375.1 Tanacetum coccineum | reverse complement strand
CTTTCACATGTCTACTTATTTTCAAGACTACACCTCTTGATGACAGCCAATAGAATTTCTTCAGATTCTGATTGATCCTAGGTGGATGAAATACTTTGATTTGTGGAACCTGTAGGTTATGGGCCCACCATGCTTCTGCTACGCTACTCTGATCGTAAAGAATCATTATCCATTAACCTTTAAAAGTCAACATCAAATAAGAATGCTATCATAAGTCTTTGTTAAAACTTTCATACCTAGTGGTATTGAAATCATTTGACATTGTATAGATTCTTGTGTGTTTCCTTGTTATTATGTTGCAGAATATAACAGAGAATTTTTAGAATACGAAGATCATGAGTGATGTCAAGGAATGATTATGAATTTGTAAGAGAGTTGCTAATCACGTGAGATACATATTTTGAAATGAACAGATGATGAAGGTAATAAAGGTAATAATGATAATGATTAAGGAATTGTTTATACAAACGGATTAAAAGAAACTTGTTTGTACGTATGTTATATACTTAAGCCTACTTATTTATAATTTGTCACTTACAAAAAGAAGCATCCAACTTCTTGTAACTGAGAATTTATAAATTCATAGTTCGGAGATTTATAATTTCCTTATTCAAATGAAGAAGTGACCTAATTCATTTCAATAAGATGATCATAAATCGTCTTACCTAAGCATAAAAACATGATATGGTAATGTGTAGAAAATGAATTGTTAGATAATATTGAGATGTTGATTGTACTGACGCCCATATAATCGAGGATGAACATTTATGTTGCAAATGTATAAGGAGAGTATTCAGAGTTTGAACATAATAGAATTGACAAATGATGTCGAGTTTTGATATCATCAGATAACAAGATGTAACGGAATCATCACTTTATTATTTCATGGATAACTTTACATACGAACTTTACATATGAAAAAGAGTTGATACTTATGCTAAGTATCTTGTAGTAGGATAAAAGTAACAGACGACGAGGGACGAGGATTGATGATTGGGGTTTTTAGATTGAAGAAGATTCTGATGAGAGTTGAATATCCTCAAGAGTTGTTTTCAGCGGTTGATCTTTTGTCTCTGCAGTTTCTGGTCAGATGACCCACTTTGTTGCAAGTTCGACACTTGACAGTGCAAGGACCTATGTGATGCAGGGTGCACCTTTCACACAAGGGACGATTCCCAGTATACCCATTGGTAGCAGTATAAGTCCTGAAGGTTTCTTGCTTCTTGTTCTGCTACTGGTGGTGATCATTGTTACGGTTGTTATTGTTATAGTTATTCTGATTGTAACACCCCCAAAATGGGTCGCAGCGGAATAAGGATCCGGGGCGTGTTACTTATCAGATCAATAACACAAGATGTCCCCGATCATGCTTCTATTTTCTGATCATTAATCTCTGGGCTATGTTGGATGGCTCTCTCAAAGTTTGAGGCTTCGAGCAGATAACTTTTCTTTAATACTTTTTAGGTAATCATTGCTGAAGGACTTCCACATCGTTTTCTACGGCGTTTGGTTTCATGTTTGGGCTTCCTCTGATAGGGCTAATTCTTGAAATCTCTTGATGTGTAAGTCTTAAGATCATTTCTTCTCCACAACCAAGTTGTATTCTCATTGTCTTCCTTTTGCCTTGACTTCAGTTCGAGGGCTATACTATCGTCTTAAGCAAGTCTTCTTACATTCGGTTCCAAGTGATTTGATGGACTTGATCTATTCCAATTGGTTGAGCTGTGTATGAATTCACAAGACAGGGCAATATTATCGGTTAAAGTTACCGGTAGCATTAATGTCATTTGTTTTTTCGCACAGTGGCTACAAGAAAATATGATTTCAGTCGACTCAAACCAGCGAATGGGCTAACTGCTATTCGTACCATTGATGTAGAAAGTTGACAACTAACACGAACCTCTTTATAGTTTCCCGTTTTTCTATAGGTTTTCAGTAGGTCCGGTGTTCCCTATTGGGATTACTAGCACTTGGCCATTGATTGCTAGCTTGTGTCTTTTAGAGATGAGAAATGCCATCATTTAATTAGTTGCTGGAAGCACGCCAATAGTTATGGACGTTTTTCAGTATGTTGCGTCCTTTTGGGAGGCATTTTCTATCACAAAGATTTCGGTAGGTAAGAATGATATCTTTAGTTTTGAAATCGGTAATACTTAAAAGAAAATGTGATGCTTTAAAAATGCTTAAAGGAAAATGCCTTATTTTTGAAGTTTACAGCACTTAGGGGTTTCTGGGATGATTCATGATGATGGAGATAATGATGCAATTGGTGGAAATGTGATGAGAAGAAAGCGATAAGTTGGAAAACAATAAGTATGAAACGGGATTGCTTATAAGTAACTTGCCTTCTTACTGTAACTAGTCAATATTTGACAAGCGTTTTTATTTATACCACATATCCCGTGGCTATGATAAAGTTATAACTAGTCTAATAGCTTGATGATTTTGATCCGGTAGATGACATCCTAAAGATCTTCCTGATCCGTTTGGTGACGAGCTTGGATTTTCTCAATGATTTGTTCAAGATTGGAAATTCTATAATGAGCAAAAGCAATCTTATCTTTTTGCCATAATTTCTTCCTTTGAAGTTTGATAATCTGAGAACAGATTCTCTTAAGTTCGGTCTTTACTTCGTATGATCATTCTATCAATACGTCCTTCCTCCATTTTCTCCGATTTTTGGTGAAGATAGAGATTCATCTAAGTAATCAAAATATCTTTGATTTGTCCCTCATGATCGGTTTCGGGATACCTCTTAATTGCGGACATATTCCTATTTCAAATATCTGCTTGATGGTGGTGGTAGGAGTTATAAATCTGAGGAAGATTGGTGATACAAATCACAGGTTTGATTCGGGATGAATTAGATAAGTAGTTGGGAGGACGATAGGACAGATTCGATTCTTTTAGGTGGTATAGTTCTTCTGGAATAAAGAAATATTGAGGAATAAATAGTAGTGTTGTGGTAATATCGGAATGGAGTCAAAATAGCTAGGTGGAGTATAGGATGACTCTAAATATGGTGATGAAATAGGTAATTCTTTAGCATAAAATGCTTGTACGTCCTTCAAATAAGTATTATTGTAGAAAGATAAGAATGCCGGTGGAATCATATTATCGTTAAAGTTTTCCGAAGAGTTAAAAGAATTGCTTCCCAATGAAACTGGGAAATAATCTGATGAGACCGAAGATAGTAAAGAATATTCATTAGTTGGAACATCCTCAAAATATCGGAAGTATAAGTGGTTGGGAAAAGACATCGTTCGGATAACAACTAGTGTAAATAAATAATGTTATTTATCGTAATAGTTAAGAGTATGTTATATTTACATATTGTTCAGTATGTAGTGGCACGGAGGACTTTGATGGCTGAAAAAGAAATGGTAGGTTATCAGTTAAGGTTCTGACTTGTTTCTCTTATTAACATGGCGTGATACCAATCTATAAACCCCACATTTTTTCACAATATAGCAAAAGGAAGCTATCTTGGTATTTATTCATGGAAACAACAATCATAATCATAGAAAATGACCCAAAAGAGACGTTTGTTCAAAAGATACGTTATCATTCATTTAAAATCAGAGTTTTACAAAGGCAGGTCCCAAAATCTAGTTACATACAATGTGAATGATAACAAGTTTTAGCCATCTCGCAGTCCATACCACTCGTGCGTATGTTGCTCCAATAAACCTGAGATAAACCATGCTAAAAAGTCAAACAAAGGTGAAGTGAAATCATAGATTTGATAAATAGTTTGAATACAAGTCGTAGTGTAAATAATTGTACAACACACATTATTATGAAAATGGTTTTGTTATGATCTTGGGTCACAATTTATGATCCTACCCGTTTTTATTTGTATATTACAACGAATGCAATTTTGTAGTAACCTATATTACTGCGTTATCGTCTTGTTTTGGTCGGTGTGGTATGTCTTGTATAGTATAGTCTGGTCGTAAGCTCATGCACACAAAACTGACTAGTGTATATATATACCTACTTGATGTGGATATATATATCTATATATATAGATATATTTATATATAATATAGTATATCATACTATATATATATATATACTATTATATATATATATATATTTTAGATTAATGGCCTCAGGGTGTAGGTAATTGCAGTACCTATGAAATTCAAATATAGTGTGTTTGGTTACCTATCCGGCTAACACAAACAGGATTCGTCAATCCCGATAGATCTATCCACAATATTTGCGTTCACCCATAAGTGATTAATGGTCCATGATAATGAGGGACTTTTAGCATAAAGTAACTTAGACATTAGTCGTAATGGTATATCAGATTAGCATATAACATGTAAAAACACTTGTATTCCTGGTTTAAGCATGTATAAGTCTTTGAAAAGTAATCACATTGTTATAAGATAACGAGCTATGTAAAAGAGTTTGTAACAAGCATGTATCCCCCTCGCGGGTTTATAAAAAATGTAAATAAGTAAAGGCGAGGTTATGAACTTCACCTGATAGGTAGATGCAATAAATATTCCAAAATGAAAGCGGACGACCTTATCACAATCTTAACCGGGGAGGGTTGATATAGCAAAAATGATAATAAACAGCCACGTCACGCAACCTGAGTAAATATGTTGAGTCTTAGGAAGATTGTTCACTGAACTTTGGTTCAGAAGATTCTAATATTTGTTATGAGTGTGATTGGAAAGTTCTGGAATTTATTGTTATCATCTGTTTGGGCCATCATAATTCAAAAGTCATTAGTAAACGTTTTCAAGGAGTAGGGCATTTAAATCGTTAAACCCAACATCAGTTTGAAGTATATTACAAGATGGGGGGGGGGGGGGGAATCCCGTAATATGAAGCTCTCTAGTATTTTGTGATATGATATAATCGGTTTTATGCGTTTTGATCAATATCTAGAAAGTTAAGCACGAGAAGGGTTAATTAAAGTTTAATGTCTCGTAAGGTTTTCAAACATGTTTTTTATACTTGTCAAACTGTTAATTTTAGCCCCTTGAGTTTGAAAAGAGGGCAGAATTTACATGGCGTTTGTACTTTTCGACTTTGGTCCTTCAACTTTAAAAGAATTATTTACCAAGTAAAACTTGTACTTTGAAAAGTGACATTTAATTGACCCTATAGTTATAACTTTGATTAAAATGACATATTCAAGCCCCTTTAGTTATAAGTTTCAGAAAAGTTACGTATATACTCTTGCATGGTATGGATTAATAACATACAAAACATGTCCAAATTGGAACATGGAAGCTTATTTTTAACCTTTCAATAGACATTTATAAGTTATAATAAACTAAAATATGAAGATTTACGCAAACGAAATTTTAGGAATAAACGAATTCGTTAGTAGGAAGCAAAACGGGTCAATTTACGGGTTTAAAACGTAAACGCGCGGGTTTTAAGTTCAAATTCCTTCATTAATCAATAAGTGAGTTATTTTAACATTAGTTAAGAATGCTAGGATTGATTATAATAACATTTAACCATTATGACATTTATTTTTAAGAAAAACACGAAATTAGGGTTTCGGGTGTATGGTTTTGGATCAAAACGGAAAATGAGGAAGATTGAGTTATGAAATTTAACAAGGTATATTAGGATCATATGAAAGTATAAAAGTGTAATATTAGATGTAGAATATCTAGAACCTGGGTTTGAGAACTTCCAAAGGAGCAAAATGGTGGTAATGGGTCATTCGGGTAGTATTTTCACTTGTACGCATGTTCTTGTTCCCGAGGCTTCAAATATTCAAAGATTCACTTGCTTGATCTTCTTAGATGATCCTAGGATCAAATGGAGCAGAAAATAGTTGCTCACTTAGGTTATAGAAGAGGAAGTTGGGTGCAAATTGGAATGAAGATATAAGGCTCCTATTTTATACTAGTTTGTGACAAGGAAGGTTAAGTAACTTCATAAAGATTTGTTGTTGACTCATAGGTGGCTTCTGTGTAAATGTGTTGAAGCTTTAATAGAATGAGTTGTGAAGGGTTAGGAAGCTAGTATGATGGTTGTGGATACCCTAGTGGATGTCGCGGCTGTAGTGATTAAAAGTAGACTCAATGTGGCTTTTGCTTTTTGAGCCTATGGAAAAGGGATGAGCGTGGGTAAGCTGATTGAGGGCACATGGAAGTGATTCATGGAGGTGCTTGCACATGGGAAGAGTTTTAAATGGGTTAAATGAGCCAAGGACCAGCGCGAGTCTGTTTTGGATTACTAGGCTCGAATTTCGATTTATTGATTATATTTGAGTGAATTGATCAATAAATGTTTAAAACATGTTCTCATGGTTGTAATTAGAAGTTTTAACATAAAGTTAGCCTTGTATGTTTAAAAAGGGTTGAAAATTGAGTAAATAAAGGTCGCGGGTTCCACTTGTCGGTACGAATCTAGGGTTTCTTTGTTTTCTTGGCTTAGAATTCGTGTAAAATTTGATCAAAGATGATTGAATACTGATCCTTGACATTGTATAAAGGGATTAAAATAATGACATTTGATTTGGTGGTTTTGAGCGAAAAAGGGGTCGAATGGAAAGAGTAAGTTTGTGTGGTTTGAATTAGGGCTTGTATTGGATTCATTAGGGTTTTCTAAGCTTCAATCTTTTGTATATTGTCAAGATAAAGATAGATACTTAATTTTAAACTCATTTTATAAGTTTACAATGGCTCTTGGTTGATTGTTTGGGGTTAAAATGGTTAGAAACGAGTAACGGGGCGAATGTTTCCTTTATGTACGTTTAGGTGTTTCTCAGATTTCATTTTATGATATAATGGTTATGAGATGATGAAAATAATGGGAAATGGATAAAAAAAAAAAAATAGGATTGACATAGTTGTAAAATAAGTTATTACAACTTATTTGAGTGTTGGTTTAGGTTTACAATGGATAAAAATGAAGAAACGGGTCATGGTTTAGTATTTTGCTCGGGTTAGGGTTTCTGACTTTTGTATTAGGGTTTTAAGAGTAAAAATGTGTATGAAAGATTTATGAATAGAATAATAGGTTTATACATTGTATATTGAGTGTAGTAGCTTGTACACAAGTGCTATGGTGTAGAAAAGAAATTCAAGAATGAAAACGGAGGTAAAACGGCTATTTTAGATGTTATGCTTAATGACTTGTACATTGTGCTTTGAAAACTTGTACTTGACTTGGAGGAGTTTATAATTTCAAAGAGTTCGTTATATTACTATTGTACATATGCTTTAGTTAGCTTATTCATTTCACTTTAGATAGTAATCTTCACTGAATTAGGGTTTTAGAGGTATACGATAACGTTTAAAGGCCCGTTTTGATCTAAACGTTGGAATGGTCATTCATAGGAATAATTGTACTTTTGTTAAAATGGGATATGAAGATTTGACTTAACATGATATGATGGTTTGCTTGACCTTATATGAGACTGATATGGCCATAGATCGAGTTTGCGTGGCTGTCTTACTTTAGTTATGTAAGTTACTTTGTATACTGACAATGCAAGAAATGTAATAAAGCAAACAATTTCCCCATATAATTGTGATAATAGTAAAATAAGTTTTGCATTTGAAGAGAATTCTTGGGTTGTTATAACTGTCCCCTGCACCAGCTTAACATTTTTCTTAATTGAGTTCTTTGGCTTATCCGTTTGTTCTTTTTAGTTGATTTATGCTTTTTGTGCTTATTTTGGTTAGGTTAGATATCTGCTTTTGCTTATTTCACTCTTTCCCTAGCTTATGTTTGCTTAAGTAGCCTAGCAGTTTGCCTTTTGCACTATAGAGTAACAAATAATACTTTTAATCTGCCACTTTTAGTTGCTTATTTTAAGCTTATTTTTGAGTTTTCCAAAAAGTCTTTTTTTTAATTTTGCTTATTTTTGATTGCTTTTCAAGTTTTTAAAAAAAAGAAAAAAATATATTTTTACAAAAAGGGGAGGCCTAGGCTCGAACCCCAGACCTCCCCCTTTCATACCAAAAGCCCCCACACACACTCTCTACTACACACAGCCTCCTTGGGTCTTTTCTAAAAATTTTTCACACACTTGTCTCTTATACTTGTTTTTCCCTTTAAGCTTTCAGCAATCTTTTGCTTATTTCTGGCTTATTCATAAGCAATTTTTCAAATCCCTTATTTTTCTTGCAATCAACACACTTTTATCTACTTTCCATAATTTTTCAAGATTTTTCCCAATTTGCTTTTGTAAAATAATGGTATATTTTTTTTATCATTTATTTCTTTTAAAATGTTTTTTTAATTATTAAGAGATTATAATATAAAATAAAAAAATATAATTCTTCTTTTAGAAAATTTTCTTTTATCATTTTGCACCTAGAAAAAATATATTTGATTTTGTAGGGTCTAAATTTCAAATTTTCGTTTTTTTAAGAACGGGTTTCGAACCCTGTTCTCGTTTTCTTCATTTTTTTAACTTTAAAAGTTTCCGTTTTAGGATTTTCTTTAATTTCTGTTTTAATATAGTTATTTTAGATTAGAAAAACTAAAAAAATCATTTTAGGTTTTAATTTAGATAATTTATTTTTTTAGTCGCGTTTCTACGTTCCGGTCTTGTTTTTAAGTTTAATCCCTTTCTAGCTTTCGTTTTTAGGTTTTCTTTACTCGTTTTTAAATTTTAATTGTAGAATTGGTTTCCAAAACCAAAAAATTCTTAATCCCATCATAACTGCTCGCCGATCAAAAACGTCTGTGATTTTCATTTGCACTCGTTGGGAAAAGAACGACCGAGGGGATTTTTGAGCTTACTTGGATAAAGTAATTGATTTGAATCGCTTGGAATACATACTATATATACTATAATTGATTAAATATTGACCTTGAAAAAGGCGGATATCATTTTGGCGCCGTTGTCGGGGAGGTGTAATCGATTTTCGTTTTCGTTTGAAGATTAGTTTTTGAAGACCCTTCCCTTGTGAAGTTATTATTCCCGTTTGTGAATATTTTCTTTTATTTATAAAATATAAAAAAATACAAAAATATTTTTCATTTTCTTTTATTAGTAATGTAGTACTAAGATAAAAAATAAAAAAAAAAAAATAAAAAAAAAAACATAATAAAAAAAAATTTTCAAGGAAAAATTCCCAAACATAAAAAAAGTGTCCCTTAATCAAGAATTAAAAAACTTCACTCATATAATGCTTGCATCATTGAGCATTATCATAATAAGTTCTCGAACAAAGATTCTAAACTTGCTTTTGTGTCAATAGCGACGTAACGGCTCACCTTAAAAGTTTTTTAACAACTTAAGAGGGGTATACGGAAGGGTTGTCCGGAGGAACTACGGACTCCTAAAGGAAGAAATGGTTTTTAATAGTTTCGCGCCTTTTCATACCTCCTCGCTCCTTGTGCGTTTTTCTTTAAGAGCTCCGTGATGCTTGTCGATTATTGGTTTAAAGTTATTCTGATCTCGTTCGTCCATAAAATAAATTGTGAATAATTGAAAAAACCAAAAATATTTTTACTTTATTTTTTTAGGTGCATGCGCACTCGTTCTTTTCTAATCCGGTGGTATTCTTCTTCTAAGCCAAACACTTCAACAACCGAAACGTTCGATCCATAGCGTTCTAATCAAAGAGTCGAACTGTTTGCTCTTGAAGAATCACCCGTAGTTACGATGGCCGATCAACGTACTATGGCGGAATTGCTCCGTGCACCCACCGAGGGTTATGCGGATGGGAATCGTTGGTTCTCCAATCTGCTGAGCACTTCGAGCTTAAGCATAGGTCTCATTATTATGTTGACTTGGACCAATTCTTCTGATTGAGAAAGAACAATAATCTTGATCACATCCGTTGGTTCAACTAAAATAATCTCCCACGATCAAAATAAAGGACGTGCAAATTCAGAGATTAAGTCATGCTTTTTCCTTTCTTCTCTTGGCAGGGGCAGGCCCGTCGGTTGGCTTGAAAAACGAACCCTGTTCTATTTCTCTTGGGAGGATCTCTTTTGTCCAATTCATTAATGAATTATTTTTCCCCCTTTTAAGGATCGACAAACCTTAAAATAAATTTTCTAATTATCAACTTCAAGTTTGAATGATGTTTCATGAGGCGTGGGACCGATACAAAGTTCTCCTTCGTGCTTGTCCTCATCATGGTTTCATCGAATTGCACCAACTTGATACTTTCTACAATGCCTTGAACCCGGCCGACCAAGATTCCTTGAATTCTGCCGCCGGTGGCAATCTCTTAGAAAGAAGTACTCAAGATGTGTTGACAATTATCGAAAACAAATCTAAGGTCCGCAATTCACGAAACAAACCGATTGTTTCTCAAGTGAAATCAAGTGATGGTAATTCTTCTTTTTGATTAGCCAAAACTTACCATGCAGTAAATCAGCAAAACGGTGTTGTGACTACGCTTGATGGCTTCTTTAAACACAATTTCAAGGCTACTCACACCACTTCAGTTTAAAAGCTATTGTTTGAGTAGATTTATGTTACTTGCGGTGGTCCTTTCGTTATTATCAGTTGTTCACCGCGATGGCAAACACTTCTAGGAATATGGGATAATATTCAAGGATACGTTGCAGCAGCAGCAGGTAACTACAATCAGGGTAATGCCGGTTATCGTCCTTAAGGTGTGGTTAATAAAACAAGACCACCAGGTTTTGATCAACCGAACAGGCAAATAATCAAAACCGTTTTAGCCAACCTCAAGGATATAACCGAGGAAACAATTTTAATCAAAATGCAACTAACATCAGCTCCAATTCAAACAAAATCAAAGTGTTCCTTTCAAGGAGTTAGAAATTTTAAGAAATATGAATGATGTTAATTTATGAAAAGCCATGCAAGCTAAATTAATAATGTGAAAAATGATTTTAAGGAATGAAATGCAATCTTCAATTACAAGAGTTTCAATGTCAAATCAAACTAATGGGCTTATGAACATGTGGCCTAGTTTCTTCTCAAATGAACACCGCTTCTACCTCGGGTACGGGATCTCTCCCTATCAACACCGTTGCTAACCCGAGAGGAGAATTGAAAGCCATTACCACCCCAAAAGTGGTTCTTGTCTTGATGGACCTACCGTTCCATGCCTCCTCCATTCATAAATCCAGAGGAGGATGAACGTGTGTAAAGGTGACTTTAACGGACCGGAACAGTGAGTATACAATAAAGTCCCACCTCTAAAGTCAAAAAGCTAAACCTCTTTACTCAAAGAAATTGTAGATTCATCAAAGGGATCCTCTTTACCCTCATATTTCCTGCTATCCTTCTCGATATGAACCAAGAGAAACAAAAAAAGAAAAAAGATGAAGTTCAATTTCATAAATTTTGGCAAATGTTTTAAACAAACTTCCACATCCAATATCTCTCTTTCTGATGCTTTTTTATTCCTCATTCCTAAGTACCAAAGATGCTTATGTCTCTCCTTCTCAACAAGGGAGAAACGTATTGAATTGGAAACACACTCTCAATGAAAATTGCTCAGCGGTTATCCTAAAGAAGCTTACTGACAAGGTAGGTGGACATGGGAAATTTCTCATTCGTTGTCGCTTGTTAATGTGTTTTTAATGAGCTCAAAGTGCAAGGCATAGCCGATCTAGGTGCTAGCATAAACTTGATGCCACTCTCAGTGTGGAAAGGCAGTTAGGATTACACGAGCTTATTTCTACCCAAATGACTCTTGAACTTGCTAACCGTGATATTGCACTCCAAAAGGAATTGCAAGAGATGTCTTTTGTTCCGGTTAGAAAGTTTACATTCCCCGCTGATTTTGTCATTGTTGATTATGAGAGTGATCCATGTGTCCCCTCAATCTTAGGAAGGTACCTTTTCTTACGGAATGCGCTCAGTGCTTTGATTGATGTCATGGGGAAGTTATGATTCTCCGTGATGGTACATGAAAGACTAATCTTGAACATGAGAAATGACCACATCAAGCTATTCAACGAACCCATCATGAATCATTAATCATGATTTGATGTCTAGGAAATATTTTCACACTGAGGAATATCGTGAGATTTGTTGCAACAAATCATCAAAGTGTGCAAATCCCACTTCGATTTTTGGAAAAACCGAGACCAAGTCATCTTCTTTCCCAACTTATTTCCTAAAGAAGTAGTTAATTTGGGAAGAATGCGAAGCTTATCTCGGCAAAGTGATTCATTTCCCATAAGAAATTAGCGATCTTCATCTCTTCTCCCTCCTTTTCTTAATTTCTCTTTTAAGTGGCAGTACCACCGCTCTTCTTCACCTTAGTCTCCACATTTCTGAGGACTGCGACTATTCTCTTGAGGAGTTCGCCGTATGAACTCGCTCATATACATTTGACCCGGAATGATGGATATCCCTTTGATGCCGAATCCGATCTTCGAGATATTGAGTATTTGCTTAACCATGATCTTATCAAGGATATGGATTATATTCTCGAAGATTCGATTGATGAAAATTCTCTTGATGACAATCTTGATGATACCATTTCTGAGATGTTCACCGGTGAACATGCTCTTGATTACTCATCCCCACCATTATGGGATGATTATGATGATAATCTTTTTGATCATGAGACCGATAATGACAATGTTTATGATGATCCATTTGACTTCAAGGAAGAGAAAATCAAAGAGTCTAAACTCTTAATTGATGAACTTGATCTTCCTGAATCAAATAATGTCCTTCCTTTTCTCGAGTGTGACTCAGTTTTCTATGAGGATTTTTCCGAGGTTGATGCTTTGTCTTCAACCAACAACGAGGAAAAGGTATTTAATCTAGGTATACTCATTCATGAGAACCTCTTTGAAGTTACCAATTGTGCAACTATGGAAAAGAATGTAAAGAAGGCCACTAATGCTTCTTTAATTTTTGAGAATTTTAATCCTCATCTTTATGAACTTCCTTTCCACAAATAAGTTCCCGGGCTAGGAGCTTTACTCTCGTTTTCATCCGAAAATGAGGAAAAAGTTTTCAACCCCGGGATTCTCACTTCTAAAAGAGTTTATTCTTCTCTTCTCCCGGAATTATCTCATCGGGGCCCTAAAGCTTTCAAAGTTATTAAAATTTGTGAAAGCCCGATGGAGATTTTTCCTTGCTCTTACCAAGAGGCATCGAGTCTGGATGTTCGTGTTCTTCACTTCTATCCCCTCTTCGGAAAGTCAAGTATGGGGGCGATTGGGTCAGCTAGTGACTAAACAAGCGCTTCGGGGTGGCTAACCCGTATGCCTTATCTAGGTATTATCCTGTGTAGTATGCTGCTAAATAGTAGTAATGAATAAGTGTTTTTTGTTACATTTGTCGTGATGAGGCTCGCCTTTCCATTTTCCGTGTTTTGTGTTTTGTGTTGTATGTCCAGGATTGTCCCGTTTTTTGAAGCCTCTCGTGCTCGCCGTTTTTGTCCTTCGATCACAAGAGCTTCAAATCCTCAGCTTCATTTGGGAATCCAATATCCTAATATACATCGACTAACGTATATCTTGCGCACAGGGCTTAGGATTTGCGTAGAGACCCTTCGTAAAACATTGAGGACAATTATTCATTCTAGTATGTGGGGGTCTTCGATTTGATTATGCCTGCAGTGTTGTTTCGCGTATGGCCCGTTTTACACCAAATTTTTTAAAATACCAAATAAAAATGAAAAAAAATTAAATTTTTCAAAAATAAAATAAGTGTTTGTCAACAATTTGACTTTCCTGTTGGGTTAGCAATATGAGTAATTTTGGATCGATCGAGCTTGTTGTGCTCTAGTTGTTCCTTAACTTTTTAGACTAAGCTGTTCGCAGATTGCGAAGAACGAAAAATGATAGAGTTAAGTATGAGTTTGATGCTAAACAAGAATTATTTGGAAATCTTAAGAGCTCATGTGTGTAATTTATGGCTTTTTCTCCCATAAGCTTCTAACTAGACTAATAATACGTGCTATTTTTGAAAATTAAACTTAAATCAACAGTTTTTTAAGCATAGTCTATATCAATAATTTTAGTTCAAATTTATACTTAAATTTGCTTAAACGAAATTTTCTCTATATCATGGTATTATATGTAAAAAAAGAGTAATAATTATAAATTGTGGGCTGATAAAAGTTTGCTGCATCTTGCCGGCTAACAACCGATGTTGCAGCCTTCTAAAGAAAGCCCATAGTAAGAATAATAATCCGAGACTGATAAAAGTTTGCTGCCTCTTGCCAGCTCACAACCGATGTTGCAACCTTCTAAAAGGTTCGGGGATTCCTTAAGATGATAATATTGTATTAATGGTGAGGTTAATTAAAATTAGGAAAACTTCTTTTTCTTAAATTTAAATATGCTTTTGAACTAAGACTATTTTATTTTAAGTTTTTCAAAATAAGCTATGTATATACGGGAAACCTAAGATTCTTTGAAACCGAAGGTCCGTGAGTCCCGATACTAGTCTCTGTGAGGTGTCAAAAGCCTGGTCACTTAGCCGCAAGGTTGGGATGTGCCGAGACGAAAGTCGATACAATGGGATGGAAAAATAATCTCGCCTTTAAAACTCATTATTCTCTTGGTGAACGTGAAGCATAGATAGGATTTTGTAACATACTGTAGATCCCATAGTTAAAAATCTCGAAAAATAGCACTTCACCTAATATATAATAAGTCGGGAGCGAAAAGTTCACAAGTTGCAAATATGAGTAGTGTTAGCATCTTAACTCATATTTAGCGGTGATTTCGTTTTAAGCTTGGTTTGAAATAAGTGAAAAGTCAGGGACGATGAATTTATCCTTTTTAGGGGCATTTTAGGATTGAAATGCATCTTGTTCTATGATCCTTAAAAGTTATAAAAATAACGAAAGTCAAACGTGTTAGTTAGTAAAGAAAAAGAAAAATACAAAAAAAATATTAGTGGTAGTTAGTGTAAATAATAAAAATGGTAAAAACGGGGCTTTTCGAAGCTATTGATTCTTTCATTCCCCTTGACGAACGCTTAGTACTTTTCGAAGGTAATATGTGAGGGATCGAGTTACTTAGTTTTTCTAAGGGTTATTATAGCATTACGTGAGAAACGCAATAGTTTAGTATGGGGGATTTTGGTATGTGCTTAATTACACCATACCTTTTTTCCATATTAACGGATTAATGACTAAAAATGTACCAAAAGTAAATTGTATATATATGTTGTCATTTATATTGTGTAGGAAAACGGATATCGGACAAAAAAGGGACGAAAAATTAAGCAAAAAAGGATAAACATCGAGCACGGAATGGGAAGAGCGTGAAAAAGGGGACAGTCAATCGAAGCCAGTCCCATGAAAGTCAAAGTCAAACCCGTAAGTAAACGGTCAAACGAAGCAAAAATAAAAAAGATAAAATGTTAAATGGGCCCACCTGTCACATCTGTAATTGCGGTCGTGTTATGTCAGCCCATTTACACATTACATGAAGTACTATAATATGACTTTTACCAAATTGGACAAGCCCCAATTCCTTTTTAAAAATCCAAAACATGGACCAAAACGGTTTCACAATGAGGGCCCCAAAGCGATTAACCTCGTTTAGCCCAAAGCCCTTACAGCTTAACAGTGTTAGTCTCCAGGGGACTACTTTTGCAAAGCCCTTTATAACCTGAGGGATGATGTTGCCGAAAACCCCAACTGTTACCCCACAAGGCTGAATTTGCAAAAAATATATATAGCTAAGGGGTCTCTTTTTGCATCTCCTAAAACTATTCCTGTTAAAACCTTATAAAAATTGCCCGCAAAAACAAAACCCACATTACTGTGCCCTTCCCCTGTTCCCCCTACCTCGGTTATGTTCACTAAACTCACAATAACCATCACTCTCTACTCACATTAAAAGCAATTGCCACCGGTGCAATCCCAAACCACCTTATTGGACAATCGAAATCAAGAGTTTTGATCATTCACCTTGGGGACAAAGCAAAAATGGATGGCTTGGATGGACTTATGGTTTCTCTCACACAACAAACACACTCCTCAACTGTCTCTATGAAGAAACACAAAAGAGCTTAAGACTTTTAGTATTTATAGGACCCTAGAATAGCATTTTAGTTTTTGTCAAATTTTGTTCAAGGCAAAAGCTTGTAACCAGATTTGTACCAATTTTTAATACATTGTCTTTTTAATTATCTTGTCATTTTAATTCTGTCTTTAAATTACTTGCAATTTTAAATACTTGCTTTTAAATACTTGTCATCTCTAAGCTTTCCTTTAAATTTTGCATTTAGGTTATTGCTTTTAAATACTGTCAATTTAAGCCTTTTGTTTAAGTGTTTTTAGACATTTTAATACTTATTTGAAAGCTCTTTTCTCATTTTCTGTCACAAAATCCAAAATTCCAAAAAAATATATATATACAAAAAAGAGAGAGAAGAAGCAAGGAGCATGGTTAATATTGGAAGGCCATTGGTTTAGAGCTTATGGTAAGCACTTAGGAAAGTTTTATAAGCTTTTGGAAAGCTTATTTCACTGCCATAAGCTAAGGACTTTTGTAAGTTTACTTTTAAATTTCTGCTTATTTCTACTGTAGCAGTGCTTAATTTTGATTATCTATTTTGTCTTTCTTATTGTTATTAGCTACTCTTTTAATGCCTTCATCTGCCTTTACTTGTTGATTTTTTTGCCATTTCTTTTAAGTTTTACTTTAATCTGCCAATTGCTTTTGAAACTGCTTATTCACTTATTGCTTACTTAAGTGCTCGTTGGTTTGTCCTTATTACTTATTTTAGCTTAACAATAGTTGGTCATAATCTGTTTTCATAAGATTTTGCTTAAAACCTTTCTTATCAGTTTAAAAATTGGTTTTCAAAAATCTTAAGGGGTGTTTGGCATAAGCCTTATAAAGTGGGTCATTTGAGTTAAATAACCCATTGGGTCATTTGGTCAACTACCACAAGCAATTTTAAGTCATTTGCCATATGTTTTTCAAGGTTTTTAGTTTTAAAAAGTCATTTTCAAGTTTTTCTAAATGAGCCTTTGAATATGTGGTGACAGATTTGATTCAAAGAGCTTATTTGATTGAGCTTTCTTATCCAGCCTTAGAGTAGTGTTTTTGAGTCTTTGTTTGTGTCCTAATGCAGTAGAGTCAAGTCTTTTTGGTTTACTTTTATCCAAGTCAAAATCTGTCAAAAGGTGTCAAGTAATTTTTAGTGTCAAAAAGCCCATTTTCATTTTAACTTTTGAGTCACTTAAAATTGTTTTTAGCTTTTTAAATTTTGAGCATAAGCTCCTTTAGAGTTAATCTCATTCTGTTTTTGCTTATTTTTAATTTTCAAGTTTTTTCTTCTTGCTTATTTTTAAGCTTGAACCTTGTCCCTTTTAAAACTAAAAAAACCAAAATTGCCTACTCTTTGTGATTGCCACTTTTCTCAACCCTTTTTAAATGCTTATTTTTTTCAAATTTTTTTTGTTCTTAGCTTTTTTTTGAGATAGCCAACAAGCTTAAAACCTTTATGCCCCGCCTTTAAGCTGTTGTCCTTAAGTTCCCTTCTTGAGGCTTAAAAACTAAGCCAAAGCCTGTCCCCTAAACTGTCCCCTGCACCAGTTTAGCATTTTGCTTAATTGAGTTCTTTGGCTTATCTGTTTGTTCTTTTTAGCTGATTTATGCTTTTTGTGCTTATTTAGGTTAGGTTAGATGTCTGCTTTTGCTTATTTCACTCTTTCCCTAGCTTATGTTTGCTTAAGTAGCCTAGCAGTTTGCCTTTTTGCACTTAGAGTAAAATAGCTATAACTGCCACTTTTAGTTTCTTATTTTAAGCTTATTTTTGTGTTTTCCAAAAAGTCTTTGTTTTTAGTTTTGCTTATTTTTGACTGCTTTTCAAGTTTTTTTTAAAAAGAAAAAAAATTATTTTATCAAAAAAGGGAGGCCCAGGCTCGAACCCCAGATCTCCCCCTTTCATACCAACACCCCACACACACTCTCTACTACACACAGCGCCCTTGGGACTTTTCTGAAATCTTTTGCACACACTTGTCTCTTATACTTGTTTTTCCCTTTAAGCTTTCAGCAATCTTTTGCTTATTTCTGGGGGCTTATTCATAAGCACTTTTTCAAATCCCTTATTTTTCTTGCAATCAGCACACTTTTATCTACTTTCCATGATTTTTCCAGATTTTTCCCAATTTGTTTAGTATTTTTTATCATTTAATTTCTTTTAAACTGTTTTTTAATTATTAAAAATTAAATAAAAATCAAAAAAAATATAATTCTTTTTTTAGAAAATTTTCTTTTGTCATTTTGCACCTAGAAACATAAAAATTTGATTTTTAGGTCTAATTTCAAAGATTTAGTTTTTTAAAGAACGACTTTCGAAACCCGTTCTCGGTTCTTTCATTTTTTTACTTTAATTTTTGTTTTAGATTTCCTTAATTTCTGTTTTAATATAGTTATTTTATATTAGAAAAACTAAAAAATCATTTTAGGTTTTAATTTAGATAATTTAGTTTTTTTACTCGCGTTTCTACGTTTCGGTCTTGTTTTTAAGTTTAATCCCTTTCTAGCTTTTGTTTTTAGGTTTTTTTACTCGTTTTTAAATTTTAATTGTAGAATTAGTTTCCAAAACCAAAAATATTCTTAATCCCATTCAAACGCGTGATCACAAACGTCTTCGATTTTCAATTTGCACCTCGTTGGGAAGAACGACCAGGGGGATTTTTAATCTTACTTTGGATAAAAGTAATTGATTTGAATCTCTTGGAATACATACTATACTATACTATAATTGATTAAATATTGACCTTGAAAAAGGCGGATATCAATTGGTAAAACAAAAGATTATTTTCAAGTTAAAGTCTATTTTCTTTCTGATTATCTAAATACTACTCAAATCCCTATGGAACGAACTGGTCTTACCTAAAAAGATTATACTACATACGTGGGTTATACTTTTACCGCGTTAGTTTTGTTTCCCTTTAATAAAATTGATATTTTCAGTCATTATAATTTAAGCTTTTGGAAACACATCAAGTTTTTGGCGCCGTGCCGGGGGTTTTTTTTAAGTGTTCTGTAATCAACTCTGGAATATTACTTTACACTCCTCCTTTTTTCAAAACATGTCGTAACAGTTTTATGGCAAATGACCCCAAACATTTTTTCCATTGGATGCATCCACGTGCTTCCCAATATGAAACTTGTTCATACCTTTACCCGAACTGATGTACTCTGAATCGAAGAACCTTTGTCGACGAAAACAGAAGAGTTCCATTACGTATAAAAGAAACATCTACCACAACACTGAGGGAATTTCCTACCCGCAATTATCAAACATCAATTACTTCGTCACTTTTCTTATATTATTCAATAATTACGAATCTAATGGATGATGAAACCATGTGGCTGCCGACAAGGAGTTCTGCACTCGATCCTGGTTCCGTAATTACTATTCCTGAAACTGCAAACGAATTTGCTATTAAAGGTAACCACTTGACTCTTGTCAAATGAAACCAATTTGATGGTAGAAACAAAACCGATCCTCATAAACACATTCATGAATTCCTTGGAGTCTACGTTATTATGTTTTAAATACAAGAGACACGAAATGAAGCTCGCATCGCTTGATAATGTTTCCCCTATCACTTACTGGAGAAGCAAAGACATGGGCTGGACGAACTCAATGAAGGAACTATTAAAACGTGGGATGAACTTTGAACTGCTTTCATTAGCCGATTCTTTCCCCCAGCTCTTTTTGACCGACTCCTCAGAGAAATCCGTGCCTTTTCTCAACATGAAAATGAATCTCTAACCGATGCTTGGCTTCGTATGAAAGAAATGCTCTGAAATTGCCATGGTCATAATCTGTCCAAAGGCAATATTTTCAAAATCTTTTATCATGGTCTTAGCGAAGTAACCCAAGAAGTTCTGAATGCCGCAGCAGGTGGTATTTTCCTCTATAAAACACCAAATCAAGCTTATCAGCTTCTCAAAGATAAATCAAAAACCAAAACATCTCTTAAGAAAACCGTTGCTTTCGCCGATAAAGGTAGCAATAATACCGACACTGACAAAATTAGGCCCGAATGGATGCCATGACCATGAAAATGGATGCTCAGTACAAAGAACTCCAATCTCGTGCTAAACAATCAACTCCCGATCTTAACGATGATGGCATACCTATGTCACGTGAAGAAGAAGCAAAATTCATGCAAACCTTCCCCGTAAGATCGTTTTTACAATAATTACCGACCGACGAACCCGATCACGATATTTCTATACTAGCATCACCAAATTGTTCCCTTTGTTCATCATATAATTTCTTAAGCTTAGCATAAGATTCCTCCCATTCTTTTGAACAAGATTTTACCTCAGTGTCCAAGACTGAATTGATGAAAGCCATCAAAGCAAAGTTCTCTTGCTCTTCTTCTGCATGACCAGTCCAATCAACACCATCCCCATCAAGAGTTACCAAAGCTTTAGGTTCCTCCTGTTTTCCAGGTCTTCTCCCATTGTCTTTTGCTTTATATCTAGTGTTCCCAGCATCTCTTCTTCTGCTTTCTTGATTTCCTTTTGATCTGCACTCTCTAGCAAAGTGCCCTGTGTTGTGACAATTGAAGCACTCAACTTTGGTTTTGTCAAAACCAACTAGTTCTTTGGCATCAAAATGCAGCTTTCTCCCTGTCATCTTGTAAAACTTCTTCAATCTCATGGAAATCATGGCCACTTGCCATTTCAAATCTATTTCTTCTAAATCAAACTCATCAACCTGTTCAAGATCCTCATGATCCAATTGTGGACCACTGGATTGATTAGCAAAGAAAGAGTACATTAGTTCATCAGTGTATGATGAATAACCTTCCTTTTGTGAGTTATAGCCAGAAGAAGTAGAAACACCATAAGCAGTACTAACTTCATTAGTACTACTAGTGCTTTCAGAAGAAACAAATGCCACATTCTGTGAGCTAGAAGATGATGCAGTAGAGCCTTTAACATCATGCTCAAAGACTCTAAGATTATTATAGAGATCATCAAAACTAAGAGTATCAACTCCTGGTTTGGTCCTCATGATCAAGGATACTTGAGACCAGGAAGAAGGTAAAGACCTAAGAAATTTCTGATTGGCATCTTCAGTGGAGACTCCTGCACCATGAATCTCAAGTTGACTCAGAAGACTTTGGAACCTATCATAACCTTTGTGCAATCCCTCTGAGTTGGATACAGAAAAAAGCTTTCAAACTGTTGCTTTAGAATGTATTTCTGCATTTTCTTAGATTCATCATTGCCACCAAATCTGGATTTGATAGCTTCCCACATCTCTTTAGCATCAGTCATTTTGTGAAATTTTGCTAAATGGTCTTCTGGTATAGACATGAGCAAGGTAGTCCTTGCTTTTCTTTCTCTCTCTCTAGCCAAAATCTCTTCAGCAGTTTTAGGAGGCAAAACCCTTATTTGTCCATTTGTATCTGTTGAGACTTGTACAAGACCATTTCCTTTTTGTATGACTTCCCATATAGGATAGTCTGTATGCCCCAAGTAATGTTCCATTTTCATGGCCCATATGTCATACTCACCTTTCTTCAGAATAGGGAGTTTAATGGTTGACAGAGTGTGAGGGGTTTGTTGTGTTGGTGGAACTGGTGGTGGAATGTTAGCATTTTCATTATGAATTTCCTCTTCTCCTGCCATTGAATAGATCTGAAAGGTAAAGGTTTATAACAGATCTGTTTTGGTTCTTCTTACTCAGAGTTTCTCAACAAGCTCTGATACCACTTGTTGATCCCAATCTGAATAGATCTTTCTAGCCTGTTAAGGGTGGTAGCCAATCTGGATAGATCCAAACTAACTACAAGAGAAACAATGACTATGAACAATATAAGTTATGCGGAAACTAACTTATACTGCTAAGAAGAACAATGAATAAAACAGAACTTTGATTACTATTAATCTGCTAGGTTACAGATTACTAACTATGAATATTTATGAAAACTTCTATATCTAACTATGCCGTAGGGTTCCTTTTATACACCAAGGAAAACCCTAATGGGCTTACAAAACGTGTGAAGAGATAATGCATATCTATTCCTATTATAACTCATGCTTATCTCGTAACAGTACTAACTATATATGCTAGCAGTACTAACTTACTACTAACAGTACTAACTATACTACCAGTACTAACAGATGTACTAGCAGTACTAACTAACTAATACTAACAGTACTAAGTCAGGAAAACATAATTCCTAACAAATCTGAAGGATTTTGCTTTTTTAGTTCCACAAGTAGGCATAACAAGGACAGCAGGAGAGTGATCAGAGATTAGGAAAGGCAAAAAAATGGCCTGGCTACCTGCAAAGTTTTCAAGAAATGCTTCAGAAACCATAATTCTATCAAGCTTTTTCAACACACTATTGTCAGGATTCTTTAGACTTTTGGTCCAGGTATAAAAGAACCTAGAACTCCTAATATCCTCCACTTCAATCAGGTTTATACAATCTTTGAATTCTTGCATCTCATCAGTAATAAAAGACCCTCCACTGGAATGCTCTTTAATATTTAGAGTAACATTCAAATCCCCTAACAGAGCCCAAGGATAATCACCAATAACTCTTTTATGCATATACAACTCCTTCCACAAAATTTTCCTTTCCTCTTTATTATTAGAAGCATACACAAAAGTGCAAAAAAACTTCACTTTCCCTTCAATACTTTCAATTTAGCACATAATTGATTGTCTAAAAGTCTGAATCACATGCATTCTGACACTTGCAGGGTTCCAACTCAAAATGATCCTACAGCTATTCATACTATACTGACTATTAGAAGTCCATTCCCAGCTCCCAAACATCTTATCACAGACATCTTTGATCTTTTTAGCTTTTATGTGAGTCTCAATTATTGCATAAACTTGCAGCTTTTCTTCTTGGATGAATTTTAAAACTTCCTTTTGCTTATTCCCAATGCTCATTCCTCTAATGTTCCATGATGCTATTTTGAATTCCATCATGATTGATTCAGAACATTGCTCCTCCTTCCAGCAATTTCATTAGCAATGACATTCCTTTCTAATTCACCGACCTCTTCCACAATATCCTCCTCTACATTTTCTTCATCTTTCTTCCATTTTCCCTTGAAGTATTTAATCATGTCCTGGGACCAATTCTTAATCTCCTGAACACTTGGTTGGATTTTCTTTGTAATGTATTGATCAACAATGATTCGGTCCTTAAGGATTCTGATCTTCATAGGGTCATCCTCAGGGAGAGTTTCAAGGATGGAGTATTTATTGGCAGATCTCTTCATTTCTCTAAATTCCTTGCTTTTAAGAGGCCATTGTTTCCTTCCTGCATTATGATTCCCCTCACTCTTCTCCTTCCCTTGATCAAAAGTCTCAACCTGTTTTTTCCTGTACTCTTGTCTCCTATTCTCAACTCCATTCCATCCATATCTATTGTTCTTGTAGGTATCTGCTTTTTCATTGTTTAATTTTCCATTATCTCTGACATTATTCTGAGTATAGCCATAGTTCCTTTCCCTCTTGTACATTCCATTTTCATTATTTTCCATATTCTTCTTCTTCATTTGCTCATCCATTCTAGCCTTTTCCATCTCCACTTCCTCAGGAGTTTTATTTCTTTTAGTACACCCAATATAATCATGCCCAAAAACCTTACAATGGGAACATGCAGCTGGTTTCCAGTCATAAGAAACATTTACCTTCTTTGTCCCTTTTATCTTATTTTCATTATCCCTATACTGCACCTCAATAACACTCTTGAATTCCTTGCTGGCATCCATTTCCACTAAAACTCTGGCAAAATCAATTCTGCCCATTCCATTATGACACATGGAAGCAGTCATTGCATCCATAATCAATGGATTACCCAAACTGCTAGCAAGGGCACTAATGCCATCAGTACTCCATGCCTCGAGAGGAACATCAGTCAATTTTACCCAAATAGGAAGTTTACAGTGCTCAGCTTTCTGCATACCAATATCAGGGTTCCATTTTTGCACAATTAAGGGTCTATTATTAACCATCCATGGACCTTTATCAATTACGGTTTGCAGTCCCTCTAAATTGTTAAATTTGAACAAACATGTACCATCATTATTGACTCTAATATCCCTCACACCATACTTCCCCCACATTCTTCTAATATTATACCTCAACTCATTTGGTGCCATCTTATACCCAACAAAGTAGCCACTAACAGTCAGATTCCATTTTTCACATCCCTTTTTCACAATCATTTCATCAAAAATTACAACCTCCACACCATGATCATTAAGCTCAGTAGGTTTATAGCAAAGTTTTTTAGGAATTTCATCCTTTTTAACCATGTTCACATAAGATTCACTCTTAGTATTTTTAGGGATGGTATCATTTACTTTCTCATTATCCTTATTATCAACTTCTTTCCTAACATCAACATTTTCATTCATATTTTCCAAACCAAAAACATGATCAGGTAAAGAATCACTACCTACATCAGTAGCATCTGAGTACTTGCCAATGTTGTGATCCTTATCCATATTGCCAAACACCCCTAATTCTTCTATAACTCCATTTTCCCCATCTCCATTATTCAATCCATCCTTTTCCACCCTAATTTCCTCTGTATCATTCTGTGCTCCTTTATCATTTTTCTTCTGGCTTTGATTCTCCATTACATGATCTGCAAACTTACTAGGAATTCTCTTTTGCCTTCTAGAAGATCTATTATTGGACGCCATACAAACAGGTCAAAAAAAAGAAAACAAAGGAAATACAAAATTAGGGCTAATAACACCTAGAAAACCTTCAGAACCATACTAGCTACGTAAATTAACGGCTCATTCAGCATAACTTTTGAATTCTGTTTTTGTCGCCAAATGACGTCATTAACAAATCAAAAATCAGCCGGGGATTTGATAAAAGTGATATCAAACTATTTTTCTCGTTTTAAGCATATATAATACTAGTTTTATCACATATTAACATGTGTGTCTATTGTAGGCAGAATTGATTGGGATGATGGAAGACGGGAATGGAAAGAATCACCACGTCGTGATGGTGGTTTCAGTAGTAGGCATCATCAACCTTCATGATCACCAATGCTAGTGGGTGCTTCTCCTGATGCATGATTCTTGGCTTAGGAGCAATACTCCTCAGTCTGGTATGTTTATAAATTCTTTTGGATCTCAATGCTAACTTAATTTTCTTTTTTATTATTAAGATTTATTCTAGATGTGCCAAAATGGGCTGGTTGGATGATTTAGATAGTGCCATAGTGGGCTCAAATTGGTTAGGGTCGAAACATGATCATTTTGGTATGGGCAGGTCAAGTTGACCGGCAACACTTTTCACTTTATCTTTTACAAAAAAATGAAGTGTCACGTTTATATAAATTGGTTAGGCTTTAGGGGTAAAGGTTTTACATATTGAAAATTTGTTTTTGGCAAATTTCGACGTCTTTCCTCAATCTATCTCTTTAGTAGATTTTATATTGTCATATATATTCTCACTCCTATTTTTTTTAATAATATATAAAATTCTAACCCAAATTCAAATTCAAATTTAAATTCAAATCTTAGAGCATCCACAATGCTAAAAGCCACCAATAGTTTTTTGCAATTACATCTTGTACTTTTCATTAATTTTTACATATCAAAAAGCTTTTACTATAATTCTTCTCTAATGATAAAAGCTTTCTGGGAAGACATAGCAAGAGGAGTAAATCGGTATAATTTGACTGAAATATGAATATAGTACTAAGCCTCAACCGCTTGCTAGATTACAAGTCATTTTAAAATGCTTTTGGAATAGCTATTAATTGCAATGTTAAAAAGTCTTTCAAAGACTTTTTGAAATAGTGAAAAGCTTTTGGTAAGTTGTGCATTGCAGATGCACTATTAGTGTCCCCTTGGCTTGAGGGCAATACTCCTCAGTCTGGTATGTTTATAAATTCTTTTCGATCTCAACGCTAACTTAATTTTCTTTTTTAAAATTATGATTTATTCTAGACGTGTCAGAATGGGCTAGTTGGATGATTTAGGTAGTGTCGTAGTGGGCTCAAATTGGTTAGGGTCGAAACATGATCATTTTGGTATGGGCGGGTCAGGCTAACCCGCAACACTTTTCACGTTATCTTAAAGATACCCTATGTTGGTTGGTTGGAATAGTTAATAATTGGTAGTGCCACATTACCGCAGCTTCTATTATGGCCGTTGAGTTAGTTACACTTACTTGGTATTAGAGAACACAAGGTAGAGGTTTAAGAGGGTGTTTGGGATTGCTTATCATTCATGCTTATGCTTAGCAGAGAAACAAGTTTAAGATAAGCATTTCATGGAGTTGCTTATTTTACGTTTTACCCTAAATATATGTCTTGAGGAGTAGAACGTTAGAAAGTTACATATTTGTTTCTCAAGGTTAAGTTGTGATTTTTCTAGTTTCATAAAAAAATAAGCACTTTGAAATAAGCACGTCCCAACCTGTGCTTATTAAAACTGCTTATAAAGAAGCAGCTAAACAGAAGCGGTTTGGATTATCCGAATACCCCCTTATCTGTTTAAGAGTTGAGACTAATTACAAAAATATGAAAGTACAAAATATAAGATGGTAGTAAGTAGTAGCTAGAACCGAAGCTGATTAAGCATACTTAGGACACTTAGCTTTATGAATTATGAGGTTCATTGATTGTATCTCATTTTATGGTTATTAGGACTCTCAGACTAGTACCGAGGGCACATGATTAAATATTGTATGAATGTTACAATTTATCAATCTGCTGGTTATTTTGCCAATGTAGGATCTCTCGATTTATTGTACTTGTTACATTGTTGATACACGTCAGGACTTTTAGTTTGATGATAAGTATCATTTGATGGTCAACAACTAAAGGAAAGGTAAAAGCAAAATTGTTTAAGCCAGTTTCGTCGTCCGATTCGTGGGACGCTTCTGAGAATAAGCATGATGTCCTTGACACTTATGCATATGCTACCATTGATCGGTGTTTCTCTTTTCATTTCTATAACGGATCCGAAAAGATTGCAAAACACCAACGCCGTGAAGAATGGTGGAGTATACCTCTGATCACCCAGATTCAGATTTGGCTCTATGTATGGTGTACAAGGAGAAGAGTAAACTACCGAAAGCTATTCGAAAAGAGAAAGAGAAAGCCGAGAAGGCTCTTGCAAGTGCGAAGCACGCTGCAGCCATGACCCAACTCAAGGCAAAAGCAGTGACCGAGAGGTATGAAAAGGCTAAGAGTCTATGAGATGCAAAATACAAGATTGAAACTTCCTACTGAACGCTAAAAAGAAGTTTAGCCCGCTCGTGATGCTACTACTGCTACTATGCGTGCTGATTTGTTAGACGAGATAGAAGCTGTTCGAAATAACCCTCAACAAGGGCATGTGGAACTGATACAGTAAGTGATTCTCTAGAGGGAGCTAATACACCACCCAACAGTCTTTGATAAGTGCAGTTGTTGCTGCATTTCATGAAGAAGGCTCTTCCTCTATTTATGCCTTCTGTGCGTGGGTAATTCAGAAAGCCCAATTGATTTTTTATGTGGGTAATTCAGAAAGCCTCAAACGCACCAAAGGCCGAAACAAAGGAGGATGAGCCTTCTTCATGAAATGTAGCAACAATAGGAACTTGCACTTGTCAGAGGATACTGTTGAATGGTGCATTAGCACCCTCTAGAGAATCACTTACTACATCAGCTTTATGTTCCGCATGCCCTTGTTGAGAGGCGCTGTAGCATCACGAGTAGGCCAAACTTCTTTGTAGCGTTCAATGGCTTGTTTCAATCTGGTATATGCCATCTCAAAGACTCTTAACCTTTTCATACCTCTCGGTCGCTGTTTTTTAGAGCTGAGTCGTGGCTGCAGCTTACTTTGCACTTGTAAGAGCCTTATTGACTTTATCTTTTCGAACATCTTTCGGGTAGTTTACTCTTCTTTTACACCATACATAGAGCTATATCCGAATCTGGTGATCAGTCGAGGTGTACTCTACCATTCTTCACGGCGTTGGTGTCTTTCAATCTTTTTTGGAGCCATTAAAGAAATGGAAAGAGAAACGTCGACCAATGGTAGCATATGTAGAAGTGTCAAGGAAAACATGCTTATTCCCAGTAGCGTCCCAAGAACCAAAAACTAGCTGGTAGTTGTTGTAAACAATTTTGCTTTTACCTTTCTTTTTTTTCTGTTGACCATCGAAAGATACTTATCATCAAACGAAAAGTCGGCCTGGCATGTATCAACAAAGAAACAAGTACAATAAATCAAAGATCCTACATTGGTAAAATAACCAACACATTGATAAATTGTAGTATTCATACAATATCTAATTTAGTGTCCTCCATACTAATATGAGACGTCCTAATAACCATAAAATAAGATACAATCAATGAACCTCATAATTCATAATGCTAAGTGTCCTAAGTATGCCACTCATGTAGTTAATAATCAGCTAACACCCTATTAAACCAAGTAAGTGTAACTAACTCAACTGGATCTAATTGCATATTCATTGGTTGAGAAAATCCCCAATGTGCCAACATGCAGTTTCAATTATACATAGACTATTAAGGACAATGAACCATTTTGAAGCCAATATGAGTTAAGCTGAAGATGATAGTGCAAGGCTCAACTATAGGTCAACAAAAACAATGCCTACCAACAAATTGTTTCCAGAACAACACGCGCGTACACACGTTAAAAATGGCCATTTAGTGTAACCTGCAGAATATGCAGAAACGTTTTTTGTTTGCAACAAGAAGGCAGTGTATATATCATTCCGACTTCTTCTAAGAACCGCATCCAATTACGCATTTTACACATTTGCCTCCAAATAGTCAATACATGGCTAAAATAGCATATAGGCAGCATTTAGGTGACGAAATGCACAAACCTGGTTTACCCAATGCATAAGGTCGTTGTTCCAACGCATTAGAGCAGAATGAAAGAACCTGCCGTTTAAATACATCAGATTCCTGTCCTTCTGTCCCAGTCCGACATTTCAGTAATTCACCTCGCTATTTTGATAGAACACACAAGCGATTCTTTGCATCCTTCGCACGTCTCAACACATCAGCATGCCGGTTTGAGGGAACACTCTCTAATCGCAAAGCAATAGACTTCCGTTGCAATACATATACTTCTTCAATGCCTTGTAACCATCTTTGGTGTATTCAAAGTGTCTAGTAGTAGTAGTGGGTGACGATGATGCCTTTTGTATTACCAAACTTAAAAATGATAATTTATAAAGATAAATTATCATTATAAAATAATAATTTATCTCTAGTAGTAGGAATGTGTTGGGTTTTAACAACTAATTAACCTTTTAATCTACACGAGTACGCAGCGGAAAAGATAAACACGTATAGAATATGTAACTAACAAAGGGATAAAGAAACATGTACCTTTTAGCAATTAACAAAACACCATTCTTGAATATATGCGTGTGTATAATAAATAATGCCACACAAAACCACCCAAGATCTAAAGTAAGATATCTCTACTTCAACACACACAATACGTTCTTAGCAAACAATTAAGTATGCTAGTACTAGCAGTGATAAAGCAATCCAAACGCCTTCGTCTCTTGAATCAAACAACACGAAAAAACCCTTTAGGGTTGTTTGGGTTCGATCGCAAACCGACACCCCTAGGGTGTTTGGTTCGATCGCACGAGCTAAGAGGGAGAGAGAGGAGAGCCTTTTAGGGTTATTGATTTTCAAGTTATAAGAAAACTAAACACCCTAAGCCTCCTTATATAGCCAAGATAACTTGGCTTGCAAGTTAGGCAATCCCAATCCCAAAGGGATTGGCTTTCGGCCTGCTAGAGGGAAAAGGAAACAAACCCGCAACTTTCTTTTTTCCATTAATTCCACATTAGTCCTACTTTTAACTATTAACGACTAATATAACTCCCGTTAAATATTTATTAATATTTAACGCTCGTTTAAACTTTATCACTATATATATATTACATTTAATGTATTTACTTTAACTGTTTTACGTATTAATGCGTGCGTCCCCGTATGCTCGAATAAAATTTCCGGACATATATTATTTTACGTGGACATAATCCAACAGAATGATGACCAATATATTTTGAAGGGCAAATGACATAAAAAGGTATCTAACTTAAGGGTTATTTCCAATCAAGGTATCGCACTTTTTTCTTGCATAAAAAGACGACCAACTTATTTTTTTTGTCCGATTTCGATATTTTCGTTAAATATTTAACGATTATCCGTTAAGTTTTACATTTCAATTCCATCGGCCGCTAACACCACCACCAATCATCGTCACCACAACCAAGCCTCCCCACCACCATCACTACCAATCACCGCCTCTACCACTAAAGTCATTATCAAACACCATTTGAAGTGAGTGTATCATGCATAATTATAATTATTTTGTAACAGGTTGTAGGATAAAAAGTATACCTTTCCTATATCCAAATTTTGATTGTGGCGCGTCTTCAAAGTCGTTTGATAAAAGTTTCTTTATTTACAAAAGATGAGACTTTGGTTCGGATACTCGTATTTTTTGTCGGGTTTTGCTAACCTCTGCCCACTGGGTAGAGGTTAAGGTGTAGTTAATAAACACAAACTTTCTTAATTAACCAGAAAATGCATTAAATAAATGTTTAAATATAGTAATTTACAAGTTTATTTAATGTGTATTTAATGCATTTTCTCGTTAATTAGAAAAGTTTGTGTTTATTAATTACACCTTAACCTCTACCCAGTGGGCAGAGGTTAGCAAAACCCGGTCTAGTAACTTTTTCATTGGCCTGTTCTAATTATAGGTGACACATAAATTTTAACACGAATCTCGTTTTTATATGTCAGATTCCGACGAGTCATGTGATGATTCTTCATGAGTTGATGTACTTATCTTTTCATCCATTATAGATTCTTCTTCATCAACACCTAATGCTAAAAGACAAATGATGATTCTAATGATATAAGTCATGACAAGTCATTTTATTCGTGTTTGATAATGACTTTAGTGGTGGTGGCGATGCTCGGTAGTGATGATGGTGGGGAGGTTTGGTGGTGGTGAAGATGATTGGTGGTGGTGGTAGCGGCCGGTGGACTTGAAATGTTAAACTTAACGAATAATCGTGTGTGTAGAGAGGGAAAGGAGGAATACTAAGATTTGATGATCTTTTGATGAAGAAATTAAGCTCCCGATTCATGAGTTTAAGATTTAACTCACATGAGGTAAGTAATCCTAAGTTAAGTTGAATTGGCAAATTATGAATTAGGGTTCATGAGACCAAATAGGGGGTTTTACGTAATTCATATTTTAATACACATATTGAGGTGTTTGAGATCATGGGTTAAGTTGATTTAAGTGAAATTGATAAAATTGATAATTTTCATCATATGATCAAGATATGATCATATGATGTTAAGAAATGATTAAGGATATGTAAATGGGTTATATAAACCCTTACCTTGGTAATTCTTATTGTGTTTATGGTGTGTGAAATCTATGGTTAGAATGCAAGCATTGGATGATGATGATGATGATGGTGAATTGTTGGTTTAATTAGCTTGGATATAAGGTAAGTAACCAAGTTATAATATGTTATGATAATTGAATAATCATGTGTGTTATGTATATTGATTGTTAAGTCTTTAAGTGAGTGGAAATAGAGGCTTGAATATAGAAATAGAACTAGGCTAGTTAAGCTCTATGAAAGAAGAGAGTTCTTAGTTTAGTCATGAGACTAATCAAGGTATGTATTTGGTTTATGATTATTTATGATGTGTTAATACGTTGATGTGGTTTAGTTGCTTTGTTTCAAATGAATAATGGTTAGTATGATAGGATTGTAAATGAGAATGTAAATGCGTAAGTTGATGAACATGATGTATACACATGCTTTTGATTATGTCGTTTATTGTAATATATTATTACCGGTTCCTTACTAAGCGTTTCGCTTATGGTTTAGTGTTTAACCATTTTTGTAGGTTCTATGCGAAGAAGGCAATGCCTTGGTTAAGGCTTAGGATTGGGCACAGGTTAGAAGTATTGATTATGCGTGTAAGTGTAAGTACAAAGCCGAGCTCAATCACGGTTGAACCCCCCAAGTTGATGTAAATGCGTTTCGGAAGGTGTCTTATAAAGTGTCAAGTGTCTAGTTGTATTTTGTAAACTTGTGTATGGTTTTGAAATAAGAGTTGTAATCGAAAGTGGGTCAAAATGGGTGTTTGGCAAGGCTCGTAAAATATGTATCCATGGGTCATTTGGACAACGAATGTTTATGAAAATGAATTTATATATTATTGTGAAGAATTCTGGAAAGTTTCGTTAAATTTCGAGTCCCGGAAATTGGTTTTCCGGAAATAGAGCAGGTTGTAAGATTATGACTTTTTTGTAAAGTTTCTGCAGTGGTCATGTGGCTATATGGTATTTTGACATATGGCCATATGCTCAGCTCAGATGTTTCTACAATGACCATATGGCCATATGGTATTTCTGCATATGTCCATATGCTCCTGTCAGAATACAAATGGAGAATTCTTAGTTTTTGGTCAATCTTTGAAAAATCATATCTCTTAAACCGTAAAGAGTTAAAAGTCGTGCCACCCGCAGTTTCGAAGATAATTAAGTTTATTTTCATTTAAAAATAAAGAGTGACCGAAGGTCATTCCCGGTCATGCGTTTGAGCAAAATTTTATATTTTAATCAAATTTAGAGTCTGAAAAGGGGAGTTTCAACTTGGTATCAGAGCTTCGGTCTAAATGAAGTATGTTTCCATGACAGGTTGCCTAAACTTAGGCCACTCGTAGATGCGTATGCCGTAAGTGTAAGTAGTAAAGAATGTGAATGCCTTAGTTATAACGTAGTTAGTACTTGCGACTTTGATAAAGATGATGCTTAGACATAGAGAATGGAATATGAAATGTGAAATATGTAGTTCCTAATTTTTCACACTAAACATGAACTAGAAGAAAAGTTAGAAAGAAGAGATGGGGTTGGGAGAAAAACTAGAGAAAAAACGACCACTAAAGAGTGTGTGTCAAATGATTTTTCCAACACCCTCTCCATGTGTGGAGAAGGTTTAAATATGTCTTACAAAATGCCTATGAAACGGGCTATGGTGTGGGCTTACAGTAGGTAAAGACCCGGCCCAACACCATAAATCATACTATTACTAACAAAACTACGAGCAATGCTAAATATGAAAATATACGGGGTGACCGAGTCTTTTTCTTAAACCTAACAATCTCCCCCTAAGGGAGGTCACCCTAGAAATTACAATTTAAATTCTCGCATTCTATGAGTTGATCATTGACTCTGGATCGTAGTTTTTGATTCTTCAAGTACTATCTTTGTACGACAAGTAGTGATCTTTGAGCATAGTTCCTTTGACTTGTGTGATCTTTGAGCTTTCTTTGAGATCATCAGCCACAGTAAATCTCTTAATCATCCTTGTTGTGAAGTATTGCCTCCATGTGATGTTGTGACCTTCGGACCGGCATGCTCACACCTTTCTGGATCATGATAGCAAGCATCAGAGTTACGGAAGCTATGTTGTAGGTCTTTCAGCTATCATGATGTCTTTGATTAGAAATATGGAGTGTGAGCATGGGGTTGTGAATTGACATGTCTCTGGCCAGCAGCTGCTACCGTCAGAATTCCTGCAAGTATACGTTAGTAATAAACACACGAAAGTGTCTTTGTTCACTTTCGTTGAATAAGGTTGCAAGAACCACGGTTCCCCGTTAATCAGTATAAATACTGCCTGTGATCAGGTAGAATTCCGAAGAATCTCCTTGACAGGGTTTCGCAGCTGCGCTAGCCGTTCTCAAACCGGAGCGTCTCAAAGTAGACAAAGCACGGAATGAGTGAACCAGTAGATTAAAACCCACTGATTAAACGAGAAATTGATTTGAAAATCAGTCGCGTGTCACTCAGAAAAGAGTTTTTGTGACACATCGAAGGTTTTATAACATAAAATCAAATTTCATCAGAAACACTTTTGTTTTGAAAGATATACACAGTCAATGTGCTCGAAAATCAGTTGTTGAGCACATCGAAAGGTTTTTCAAAAGCTACTCGTCAATTCATATACTGGAACAAGTTTGATTCATAAGGAATCGCACCATCGTTTCTTTCCAGTTATCACAAGCTTGATCCTCAAGAGGATCTCACATGTCACCTACCAAGAGCTTGTTTGATGTTGGCTCTAGAAGGATTTCCATCTTCATTGTGAGTACTTTCGTATCACTCGGATGTTCTGGCAATACCACGAGGATAATGCGTAGGACTCTTAAGATCTTTACTTGTTATCACATTGTGTGATGAGCAAGCATAGTTTGTATTAGTGTCCTAACGAGATTTATGGATGATCTCATGGCTCTAGACTCAATAGTGCATTTTTGGTTTTTAGTAGTCGGAGGCTGGAGCAGACTGCCACCTTTTCAATATCATCTAACTCGGAGTGAGAGAGACGATAGAAATGTATTGATCTCCGTGAGAAATGAAACAAGAATCCTTTGAGGGATCTTGAGTGGCTAGGGAGGGTTGTGCAGCGTATCACTGGGTCCATGATACTTGTCTTCAATGTCAGCAATCAACCATGTGATTCCGACAGCATATGTAGTGACCCGGTTTTTGCCTAAAGTTTAAGGAGGGCTGCTTTCTTTTCACCCTTTATCTTAGCATTTCTTTTTCATTCTTCAACCCCTTCAGTGCTTACTGAGATTTTGAAGAATACTAGTAATCTTAAGATCAACCAAGAACAATAAGTGAGATGTGGGTTGGATTGTTAGAGAGAAAGATGATGATGTCTTTTGTGGCCTTTGACTTCAAGTCTGCACTCTAACATGAATCAACTTTATAGTACCTTGTAGGAGAAATATTGTAATAGGCACGAGCTAAGTAACCCATACACTTCTAGTTAAGGAGAAGCTTCGGAATTAGCTTCCCTTTAATTCATGCCACATATTCTTTACTACGAGTTATGCTGAACCGGATAATACACGGGGTAACCGAGTCTTTTTCATGACCCTAACAATCTCCCCCTAAGGGAGGTCACCCCAGAAAATACAAATTGAATCCTAGCAATCTATGATTTGATCTTTTACTCTGGCTCGTAGACTTTTGATTCTTCATGATTAGTCTTTGTACTCCAAGTAGTGATCTTTGAGCATTGTTCCTTAGAACTTGTTGATCTTTGAGTTTATTGGAGGTCATATTATAGTAAATCTCTCCCCCCCCCCCCCCCCCTCTAGTCTATCCATGAATGTAGCGTATTGGCCTTCTTGTGATGTTATGACCTTCGGACAGCATGCTCATACTTTTTATGGTTATGATAAGCAAGCATCAGAGTTGCGGAAGCTGTGTTGTAGGTCTTTCAGCTATCATGATGTTATTGGATAGGAATATAAAAGTATGAGCATGGGGTAGTGAATTGACTGTCTGCTGGCCAGATTGCATACGTTGGATTCTGCAAGTATACGTTAGTAAAAAAAACAAAAGTGTCTTTGTTCACTTTCGTTGAATAAGGTGGCAAAAAAACCACTGGTTCTTCGTTAATCAGTAATAAATACTGCCTGGATCAGGTAGAATTCCAAAGATTCTCTTGACAGGGTTTCACAGCTGCGCGAGCCATTCTCAAACCGGAGAGTCACAAAGTAGACAAAAGCACGAATTAGTGAACCAGTGAATAAAACCGATGATTAATGAGAAAATTGATTTGAAAATCAGTTGCGTGTCACTCTGGCGGATAAGAGTTGGGTTGTGTGACACATCGAAAGTTTTATAATTTGAATCAATTTTCAACATGAAAACACTTTGTTTTGTAAGTATTTCAAACAGTCAATGTGGCTCAAAAATCAGTTGTTGAGACCATCAAAAGGTTTTTCAAAAACTACTGGTCAAATTCATATACTGGAACAAAGTTGGATTCATAAAGAAACCGCGCCATCGTTTCTTTCCCGTTGTCACAAGCTTGATCCTGAGAGGATCTCACAAGTCCTACCATGAGCTTGTTTGATGTTGGCTTAGAAGGATTTCCATTTCATTGTGAGTACTTTCATATCACTCGGATGTTCTGGCAATACCACGAGAATAATGCGTAGGACTCTTAAGATCTTTACTTGTTATCACATTGTGTGATGAACAAGCATAGTTTGTATTAGTGTCCTAACGTGATTTATGGATGTTACTTGTAATCAGAATGTGTGATGAGCAAGCATAATTTGTATTAGTGTCCTAACGAGATTTACTGATGATCTTATGGCTCTAGACTCTATAGTGCACTTTTTGGTTTTAGTAGTCGGAGGCTAGAGCGGATTGCCGCATTTTCAATACCATCTAACTCGGAGTGAGAGAGATGATAGAAATGTATTGATCTCCATGAGAAATGAAACAAGAATCCTTTGAGGGATCTTGAGTGGCTAGGGAGGGTCGTACAACGTATCACTGGGTCCATGATACCAGTCTTTAATGTCAGCAATCAACCATGTGATTTTGACAACATATGTAGTGACCTGGTTTCTGCCTAATGTTTAAGGAGGGCTACTTTCTTTTCACCCTTTATCTTAATATTTCTTTTTCATTCTTTAACCCCTTTAGTGCTTACCGAGACTTCATTACTAATACCTTGTTGGGTATGTTCCAGTACTAGATCCATCTCAGTCCGCACTATTCCCTTATTCTCATAATACTCCTTTTGTAATCATACCTAGGACTTCTACACTAACTAGTGGATTGTCCCTGGGTAGACCCCTCTGGCTCTGGCGGGATCATGGGAACGAGTACCTAACCTTACCATCCTTATAACTTCGATAAAGTAATTACAGGGTCGGTCTTTTGGTACATTTCACCTTGCTATAAACCATTTGAAAAATCAACCAAGGTACTTGTGATATAAATATTAAAGCCATTGTACCTTGATTGTTTTGATTATATTTAGAAATGATCCCCCTCAACACGTGCATCGGTAATCAAAATTTTTTGGCACATGGAGGGAGGAGCACCCGCTTGAGTCTTAATAGATCACATTTTTATCATATTTCATATTAAGATCACATTCTCTCCCCTGATCAAAAATTTCAAACCCTTTGAGATTTAGGATCTCAATTGATTTAAATATGTTAAAGAAATTTAGGAGAAAGTGTGGTCTGATTAAATACAAGCTGGTATTGGAACCAATATATGCTCCCCCTCAATTAGTGAGGGAGCCTGTTAGTGTCAGTTATGATGATTTTATAAATGATTTAGAGTTTAACGAGAAACTCATGAAAAAATCATAACTGACACATAACACTGATAACTACATAATTATATAATGTATAAAGTTTACAATATAATACACATGATATTAACCTTTTAAATGGAATGACGATATCATTCAGTTCTCTGAAGAAGCCTGTAGTCAATATCACAAACACGTCTACCAACAAAGCATTCCAGGTTCCGGTAAATCCTTCTTGTCTTTAGTCGCCTTTCAATAGCCATAATGAACTCTTTGCTCCTTGTCACGTCCTTTTCAGTCTAGAAGCGCGTATTCTATAACAACCCGTAATTTTCCAGTATTTCTTTAATGTAATATCTACTACTTTATTAAGTACTACTTTTCACGGGAATAAATTTTTCATTTCATTCCATTCCATTACGTTTCATAGTTTACATTTCTAAAGTAAATAAGCTCACGCAACCTACCTATGGCAATCCTATCTTTATATATGTCAAGAAAACATTATAACATGTCAAGTCAATATCATAATATCATTTTTACAAAGTACATTACTCATATAATGTACCATTTGCAAAGTTATATCAAGACGGGCTTTAAAACATTATCTTATACCTTTATAACCTAATTTTGGGCAATGTAAACATCTAAAGTGAATGCACAAGCTACTAAAGCTCAAATACAAGTAATATAACATCTTATATGAATATACTTTCCTTTTAAAGTAAGGTACAAGTCTTTAATGCATAATGTACAAGTCATTAATGCACGATGTGCAAAATAGCCGTTTTACTTCTGTTTTCCTAAGTAAACTTGTACAATCTATCAAGTACAAGTTACAAGCAAGTCATATGCTTCTTTTACATCCTATATTCATTCTCATTTCATGAATTTACAAGAAACCAAGGTTAGAAACCCTAACCCGAGCTAAGTAGTAAACCATGACCCGTTTATCATTTTTTATCCTTTTTAAACCTCAACCAACACTCAAATGAGTTATAATAACTTATTTTACAACCCTGTCAATCATATTCAATCATTATTTCATCATCTCATTTCATCTATACGTAAATTGAATCCGAGAAACCCTAAACGTACCTAAATGGATCATTTGACCCGTTTACTCGTTTCTAATCATTTTAATCCTCCACAATAAACCAAGTGCCATTGTAAAATCATAATATGAGTTTACAATTCATTATCTACCCTTATCTTGGCAATGTATAAAAGATTGAAACTTAGAAAACCCTAATAATCCATTACAAGCCCTAAATGGAACCCGCGGCTTACTTATTCCTTTTCAACCCATTTTAACTTAAACCATCAATCAATCCTCATTGATAATCCTTTATACAATACCTAATATTAGTATTCTATCATCTTTGATCAATATTACATGAAATATAAGCTTTGAAAACCCAAAGAAACCCTAATATATCCTATATGAACCCGCGGCCTAACTTAATCATTTTTGACCTGTTTTAACCTAAACCACTTGATAATTTCCATTGATAAGCCTTAATACAAACCTTTAGATCATGTTTCAATCATTTCTTTATCAATGCACTCGAAATATTGGCCAAAGAAAAGAATTCGAGCCCTAATAAGCCAAATCGAACCCGCGGCTGTTTTCATTGCATTTTAACCCATTTTAAGAACTTATTTACACATAATCACCTCCATGACTCACCCACATGCCTCCAAAGCAGCTTATTCACCTGCTCCATCATTCCTTTGGTCCAAGTTGAAGCCACATGAGCCCCTTGTAGCCAAAAACAGCTGCAGTAAGCATTTGTGATGTCCACACCTTCAATCCACTTCATAAACCTCCCAAATCATACCATAGACCTCCCACCTTAGTAGCTAGATCATACATATGTCCATGAACAGATTGCAAGAGTTCCTTAGCCTCCTTGTATGAATTCGACTATAAATAGAGCCCTACACCCTTCATAACAACTCGCACCCAACTCTCTCTATCTATAACCCAATTGAACAAACTTTCTCTGCTCCATTTGATCCTAGGATCATCTAAGAAGATCAAGTAAGCGAATCTTTGAAGAATTGAAGCCCCGAAGTAAAGAAACTAGGCGTACAAAGCATTTTTGACCCATTTCAACCCATATCCTCCATTTCTGCTCCTTGAAGCTCAAACCCAGGTTCTATATCATCATACCTGCTCCTATATTCATATAATGTTCATATGAATATTCATGATCACTTGCTTAAGCCATTTTTATGAAAATCTAGGCGTTTTGCCAATTTGATCCAAACTGAAACCCTAATACCCTAATTTTTATGTTTTCTTTGATCTTAAGGTTATAATGCTCAATTTATGTTATAATCTATCATGTAACATGTTAATGGAACAACTTTGTTAGTTTATGAAAGAATGCTAAAATAAGCTTTCATGGCAATACGGACTTGTTTTGCCAAAGTATTCCATGCAAGGGGTATATATCGTAACTTTCTGAAACTTATAACTAAAAGGACTGAAAATGTCATTTTATCAAAGTTATAACTATAGGGGATTATTATGTCACTTTCCAAATTACGAGGTTTACTTTGTACATCTTTTAAACTAGAAGAACCAAATTCGTAAAAGTGCAAACTCCAAGGGTATATTTTGCCATTTTTCATTCTCAAGGGTCTAAAATGTAACATTTTGAAAAAGTATAAAAATATATTCAAAACATTACAAGCCATAAATTTAATTAACGCTTGATGTGCTTATCATTTCCAGATATTGAATAAAATGCTTAAAACCGATTATATCGTACCACAATACTAGGGAGCTTCATATTAAGGGGTTTCATCTTGGTATTACATTTTGACTGAGTTGTTGGTTTTACGATTTAAAGTGACCTAGCTCCTCAAACGTTTACTGAATGACTTCTGAAATATGATGGCCCTAACGGTGATACAATAATTCCAAACTCTCCAATCAAACTCATAACAATATTAAACTTTTAGAATCAAATTCTAGAGTACAATCTTCCTAAGACTCGACATATTATCCCAGGTTACATGAAGAAGCTGCTTTCTTTCAAGTTGATATACTTTCTGCCCGAGTAGATAACGTCGTACTACCATACAGCTGACTTTCCTTTGATATACTTTTGCCGTTAATCAAATTTCCCTGTTTAGGTGAAGTTCATAACCTCGCCTTTACTTATTTACATGTTTTATAAACCCGCGAGGGGGATACATGCTTGTTACAAACTCTTTTACATATTCGTTTATCTTATAAGAGTATGATTACTTTTCAAAGAATTAATGAGTTCATAACCCACATTTCAATCTTTTGAATACTTTATAAACTTGTGATACTTGAAATAAACAATGAATGCAAGTGTTTTCTAAATGTATGCTATCCAGATATGTATGCTATCCAGATATATTATTGCCTAAGTAGCTTCTAGTGACATTATTTCCATATCATAAACCATTAATTACTTGCATTGCGAGTGAGCGCGAATATTGTGAATAGATCTATTAGGGGTGACGGCTCCCATTTGTATACCCATGCTTGGGGTAGCCAAACATACTATATTTGTCCTAATAGGTAACCTTGGCAAGTTACCTTTTCCACGGGGACATCTGTCCCTAACTAATATCACTACGGTGATCTTCCCTGTTAACATATTGGTGTCATGAGCTTAGGTGTAATAATAATGTTACCATTTTTCCATGATAATTGTATTCATTGCAATTATTATCAATAACGGGTGTATAACAACGTAGCCCAATCACTATTAAACTTGCATTCAACCATATAATATTTAACTGTTTTCCATGATAATACTGTTCTCCATAATAATACTATTCTCCATATGAATAAATGTTCTCCATGATAATTGTCCCTACAATGCAAATATTTCCATTATAATAACTTGTATTTAACTATTACATTTCAAACCTATGAATTTACTCAACCTTTGTGTTGACTCTTTTTAGCATGTTTATCTCAGGTAATTGAGCAACTTATGGCATGGAGTGGCATGGACTTGAAGATGGCTAAAACTTGTTATCATTCACATTTTATGTTTCTAGACTTTAGGACCTGCCTTTGTAAAACTCTGATTTTAAATGAATGATAACGTATCTTTTAAAAACGTCTCTTTTGAGTCGTTTTCTATGATTGTGTCTGTGATTCATGAAGTAATACCCTGGATTAGCTTTCGCTGCTATATTATCAAAATGGGGGTGTTACATAAGTGGTATACTTTTAAGCCCGAGCAAAACAACTTTGGTGACACCTACAACCTGTCATGGAGAAGTCACCCAAACCTTAGGTGGAGACAACCTCAAAATTCCCAAAATAATTTTTCAAACCTACCTAACCGGTTCCAGCCCAACAGTTTAATCTCGAACCGTTCCTTCAAAAACTGTCCTTAAAACTTTAACAATCAATCAAATCTAGAAGGACTGGTATCTAACTTCATGGAATCTCAAGATGCTAGACTGTCCAAGTTTAAAGCCGATTTCAAACAACAGCAGAGTGAGATGACCAACAAAATCGACATAGTGTTGAAGGCCATCACTGGTCGAATAGCAGGTGCACTACCTAGCGATACGGTTAAATACCCGAAACTGAGTACTTCTCCAGTTTTGTCTGCTCGTTCTTACCCAACAATGGACCCGCATCGCTCAACACATGTCTATGGTTCGATCAACGCCGTCACAATCTGTCCTAAGCAACAAAGCGACCCCCAAGACGGCAGAACTAAAGAGAATGAGGAAGAAGAGAATGACAAACCAGAAAATATCCATTTCGACTTTTCTACACCACCTAATCCATCAGTTTCATTCATCACTGAAAAAGACCTCAAATTCAATCCATTCTTCGAATCGCTCGGATTGGTTCCCCCATCGTCCAACACTGAACTCATTTGTACCAAAGAGGAAGATGGCGACATGATGTTTATCGAGATAATCCTGAAGGATGACAATTCCCGCAAGGAGGAACCCAAAGCAGGAGAGCAAGAAGTGGAGCATTTTGACATGTTCCCACCTAGGATTGAACTCGCATATCACAAGTACCTTATGTGTGGTCCAATCCCTTTAATATTTCTACGGAACCCCATCATTATGGAAGGATGCCCATCGAACCTCAAGATACCATGCAACATTGGGCATGTGCATATGGAAAAAGCCTACGTAGACCCTAACTCCCATCTAAATATCATGACCCGGATGATGTATAATTGGATCATGAGAAGAAGACTTGACCCTAGGGAAAACTCAAATAGAGGAGTTAGCAATTTCATATGAAGGATTAAAGGAATGCATGTCTTCGTAGGAAACTTCACCTATATCGTAAACTTCATGATCGTTGAGGATATTAGCTCAATTATAGACCCTAGGTTATCACAAGTAGTACTAGGGAGACCTTTTGTGGAAATATCCAACATGACTCACGACCCACCCGAAGGTGTTGTAAGATTCATCAACGAGACCGATGAAATTGCCTATAAGATGCCCCATAAGATTATGGATGGCAAAAAAAATCCAAACCTAATAGGGAAACCCGAAACCTGAAGTTTTTAGGGCGGGGTGGGGCATGCTTATTGGGTTACGGAGCGGGTTTTGGGGCATTAACAGGGATTTTTATCAGGTTCGGGGTGGGGACGGGGCACAAGATCCCCCCCCCCCCAGCCCCAAAACTTTATATACATGTAGATCTATTATATTCATATATTGTTATGTTAGTATTTACCTAATAAAACCAATATTATCAATTTTTTGTAATTTCGTATATTTGCAAGATTGTAAGTTGTGATTAGGAAAAAAACTTGTGTAATGTTTTTAAAGAAGTTTTGATTTTTTAACGTGGTTATCATTATTTATGTTTAATTTGTTGAAAACTTATAAAGGCTACTAAGTAATATATTATTAGTGTGTTGTTGATTCTTAAAATTATTGCATGTAATCATATTTGTAAAAATATGGCGTAAAATAATAATAAACAGAGAACAACGTGTATTTAGCGGAGCATTGCGCTCGTAAAGATGCCCTGATAAGATCTCCAACGAGGATTAGAGCGGGCTTGGGGGAGCATCTCACCCCAATGGAGCGCCTTGATAAGATCCTCATTGGGGATCGGGGAGA
>BQNB010047345.1:22657-43179 GCA_026074375.1 Tanacetum coccineum | reverse complement strand
TTTGGGTATACGTTTTGACGAGTTTGCTGGATTTATGATTTAAAGTGTCCTGACTCCTCAAACGTTTACTACATGACCTTTGAATTATGATGGCCCGAACAGTGATACGACACTTCCATAATAAATCCAATCAAAATGATATTTCATTATGATATAAAACATATCCAATCAAACTAAGACTTAACATATTACCCAGGTTGTGTAACGAAGCCGTTACTTTCATTTCATATACCTTTGTCATCAATCAAATTTCCCTATACTATTAAGGTGATTTCATAGACTCGCATTTCAATCTTTCAAATGATTTATATTGCTTAAGTACATGCTATAAACATGAATGCAAGTATTTTCTGCATGCTATCCTGATGCATTATTGCTTAAGTACATGATTTTGCCATTAAGTCCCCACTATCATGAACCGTTAATTACTCGTCGGGGTAAGCGTGAATGCTGTGAATAGATCTATACTGTCGGTAACCAATAGCACACATTTGAATAACTTTGCGGGTGTTTGGCAAAGACACCCGTTGGGGCAATTATTTGTGGTTATTGAATAACCTAAGGCTTCGGTGTCATGAGCTTAGGGCAATGATACTATTTTTCATGATAGTTGTATGTGTTGCAATTATTACAACGTAACCCACTATTGAGCTTGTATTCAAAACTGTTTACTATAAACCTATGAATTTCACTCAACCTTTGTGTTGACTTGTTTATCTCAGGTAACTGAACATCTTATGGCACGGAGTGGCACGGACTTGAAGATGGCTAAACTGTTATCATTCAAACTTTATGTTTTTAGATTTTGGGACCTGTTCTTTTGTAATACTCTGATTTATAAATGGATGATAACAAAATTTTCCAAAAACGTCTCTTTTGAGTTGTTTTCTATGATTATGACTATTGTACTATGAAGTAATACCCCATATTAGCTTCCGCTGCTATATGTAAAAAAATGGGGGTGTTACAGATTGGTATCAGAGCCATGGTTATAGAGAACAAGGTTAAAACCTTAACTATAACTACTCTTCTTCTTCTAGCTAAGAAAGTCCTCCGTGCCACTGCATTTCCCGAATATTATGTAAAGATACATAATTACTATACTATCATATAAATAACTTATGTTATTTACACTGGGTTATTACACAGTTATGTCTTCATCTAACCACCCTATTATCGTCCTATCCGATTATGATATTGAGGATGTTTTTTCCTCTACAAATGTTCTAGACTATTTCCCAGCCACACCGGGAAACACTTCTCCTGACTCTTCAAAAGATTTAACTTAGTATCTTTTAGCCACACTAGTCTTCTCACCTTTACATGATGATCCGTATATGGAAATCATGCAAGCATATGATGCTACAAATAACGAATTACCTATTCCTCCACTTCAAGCTCCAATTTCTCCACTAACTGTTGTGTCTCTATCTCTAGTGTTATCACTATCACCAATGTTTGATTCTCGAGATTTCTTTCCTCTCAAGGAGATTTCACCACCTAAATATATTGAGACTCTTGTTGAATCACCCATTCCAATATCTCCATCTTCATCAATAGGATCTTTATCACCAGTTTGGTCAACTACACCACTACCAGGCTATCCCTTTAATAAGTCTATCTTCGTAAAGTTAGATAACTCATTATGGATCATATTGTGACCATCGGGAAGTAAACCAGTCCCCGAGGAATCTAATGAGTCAAATGCTTGTTAGAATATTCATCTCTAGAAATAATCATGGAGGATATCCTGGTTCGTCATCAAGGGACTTTTGAACAAGATCCAAGAACTCAAAAACAACAAGGGAGAACCATCATATTAGATCTATGTCGTTTACAACTTTCTAGAATCTAACCACCGATTGTGTGGTATAAATAATGTCGCTTGTCAAATTTTGCTATGTAAATTACATAGACAAGTTATTTATGATCTAATACAGTAGTGATTCCATTATACCTCGTGGTTTCATATTACTAATAGTGTATGTCAAGATTGTCTATCATATATCCCGTAGTATGATGACTCATATCTTTATCTGGGATTACTATGATTCTTTTACATCTGATTTTCTCAATTTTTTGTACTTAGAAACACTAAGCTTCCTATTGGATCACTCATTCTATTATTTCTGTGTCTATCTCTCGAATTCAAAAATTTTCCGTTATATCTTGTATTATCAAAGAATGATCACAAATCTTTATAAACTTATGATACGACTAAATCATTTTATGGATTCTTAATTCTGTGTTGTATTTCATATGTTGATAGAATCCTAAAAGGATGTCAACATCTGAAGCACCAGCTATGACTTAGGCTGCCATCAAGAAACTAGTTGCTGATAGTGTTTCCGCAGCTCTGGAAGCACAAGCTGCAACAATGGCAGGTACTAGCAATCCCAATAGGAACACCGGACCTACTGGAACTCCTGTAACAAAAATGGGAAACTATAAAGAGTTCATAAGCTGTCAACCTTTCTACTTCAATGGTACGGAAGGAGCAATTGACCTCATTCGCTGGTTTGAACAGACTAAGTCAGTATTTTCTCATAGCAAGTGTGCCGAGGAAAACAAAGTGACATTTGCTACTGGTACCGTGACGGATGATGCCTTATCCTAGTGGAATGCATACGCCCAACCTATTGGAATAGATTGAGCTAATAAGATCACTTAGACTGAATTGAAAAGGCTCTTAACAAACAAGTATTGTCTTCGAACTAAAGTCAGAAAAATGGAAGATGAACTTTACAATCTGACTATAAAAGGAAATGATCTTAAAACTTACATTAGAAGATTCTAAGAATTAGCAGTCTTATGCCCAAACATGGTACCAAACCCCGAGAAACTCTTAGAAGCTTTCATCTGAGGATTACCTAGAAGTATTGAAGGAAATGTTACCGCCTCAAAGCCTTAAACTTTGGAGGAAGCCATTACCATAACCCAGAGGTTAATAGATCAGGTAACAAAACACAATTCTGAGCAAGGAACCAATAATCACAAACAAAAGTTTGATGATGAAAGAAACACCACCGACAACAACAACTACCCTAATAATCGCAACAACAATAACCACTCCAACAATCGCAACAACAACAACTACCAAGATAAGCGCAACAATAACAACCGTAACAATGTTCACCACCAACAGTAGAATAGGAGGCAAGAAACCTTCAGGGCTTATACTACCAACAATGGGTATACTGGAAACCGTCCCTTGTGTAAAAGATGCACCCTACATCACATAAGACATTGCATTGTCAGGTGTCAGACTTGCAACAAGGTAGGTCATCTGACCATGAACTACAGAAACAAAGGATCAGCCACTAGAAACAACCTACAACCAGTATCCATAACTTGTAATGCCTGTGGAGAGAAAGGGCATTATGAAAGTCAATGCTCAAAAGCCAACAACAGGGCCACAGGGGAGCCTACTTACTAAGAGACAAGATTGCTTTTGTTCACTTTATGATTTTTACCCTAGAAACAACTCTCGAGGATATTCAAGTTCGCCACCAGTTATATATGAAGGATCTTCTGAAACCCACTTCATAAGTTTAAAAACCCCAAACACCAAGCTACTATCTTTGTCATTTATTACTTTTATCTAGAATCCTACCACGAGACACGTAGCATAAGTGTCAAAACTCATAAAGTTTTGATGATGTAAGATAAAGTTATACATGAAATAATAAAGTGGTAATTCCGTTACACCTTCATGTCTGGTGATATCAAAACTTGACATCGTTTGTCAATCTCATTAGTTCTATTATATTCAACTATGAATACTCACCTCATACCTTTGAAACACTTATACAAAGCTCCTCGACTGATAATATGGGCATCTGTGCAATTAATATCTCATTATTCTTCCTGTTACTTCTTATGATTTTGAAAAATCATATCATCTTCTACACATCACCATTTTGATATCATGTTTTATGCTTAGGTAGAATAATTTATAACCGTCTTATTGAAATGAATTAGGACGCCTCTTTTTGTAAGTGACAAATTATAAATGAGTAGGGTTAAATATACGGTATTTGTATGAACAAATCCCTTACTTCATGAAATCATTGTCAATATTACCCTCATATGAATGAATCTCTAAACTTTTACATTCTATCATTCGACTAAATCTTGAGACGAGATTTCTGTAAGGTTGGGGGACTATAACAACCCTAAATTTTCATCAATATAATATCCATCTATTAAATTAGATGCACTTTATATACCTCCTCTTTACAAGGAAATTTTTGCTTTATTTCATTGTGCAACGTAACTTGTATCTCTACAGTAAACGAGCTCACACAACCTCTATCAATGCCATCTCTATCTATGTTTACATCATCCTAATATGTCAAGTCTATATCCTAATATCATTTTTACTAAGTACATTATCCATTTAACGTACTTTTCAAAACGTTATTTCAAAACAAGCATTAAACGTTAACATTTACATCAAAACCCTAATTATATGTAATGTATACATATGTGCAAACCTTCAAGCATGTGTACAAGTGTAAAATGCACAATATTTGAATTATATTTTCCCTCCAAATCAATGTACAAGTCTTAAACATACAATGTACAAGCTAATCATGCCTAAAAACCTAATTAGGTCATTTAAGCTCCTAAACCATGTTTAAACTTTACACCACTTTAGCACAAGGTACAAGCACTTAATGCATGACTTTTAAACCTTAAACCTAAACCCTAATCGAACCCTAAACCTACCCGACACCCATTTCCCTCCATTTCTACCCATTTTAAACCCAAGCAACCATCCTAGTACCTCCATGACCTCACCATGACATCACCAAGGAGCCTAGCAAGCACCTCCATCACCTATTTGCTAAAATACTTGGCCACTAAGTTGCTTGATCACCTCCTTGTCCTCCTTTGTACACGAAACCAACACCACACCCTTACACCTTTCATGTCTAGTTTCCTAGCCTTTAATACACATTCATAGCCTCCCTTAGTCATCTATCTATAGATCTTGATCTCTTATCCAAGTGTTCTTGTCCTCCAAGGTGTAAAACTTGGGCACTAAGGGTCTTTTACCCCTATATATAGCCGAACCATACACCCCTTTCAAATCATCCCACACATCTCATCTCACACCCTCAAATGGAATTCTAACCCTTCAATAGCAGCAATAAAAGATCAAGAGAAGTCCCTAATCTCATAATAGAAGCCAAGAAGCAAGAAAAACAAAGTCTTGAAGCCATTTCTAGGCGTACAGATCATAAAAACCCTTTTTGACCCATTTTAGCTCAAGTAAGCCTAAGATCTTGTTCCATAAGCTTATATTATGTAGAATAATGTTCATAATACTCTTAAGATCATGTATGAACTCTTGTTTGAAGCTTTGAATCCTCAAACCCATGTGTTTTTGATAAAAAAACCTAAAAATGACCCATTTTGATTTTCTAGCTAACAGATTCTTTTTTCAAACTTTTTTTATGTTAAAACATCTTATTTTAGCTTATACTAATAAGCTATAACCTACAAATATCATTTGGAATCTTAAAATAACCTTGCATGGCTTTTTGGGCTTGTTTTGCAAATATTTCCATGCATAGGCGTATATATCGTAACTTTCTAAAACTTATAACTAAAGGGGCTAAAAATGTCATTATTCTAAAGTTATAACTATAAGGACCTATTTTTCCAAGTTTCAAAGTTAAAGGTTTAAATTATATATACTTTATATAAAGGACTAAAGTCGTAAAAGTTTATAAACCAAGGGTATATATTACCATTTTTCCAAACTTGAAAATATAAAATATTATATTTTTATATAAATTATAAAATTATATATTAATATTATAAAACTCAATTTTATTAAAACCCGACACATTTATCGTTATTAATTATAAATCGACGCATTATTTTGAAGAAACTTAAAAATCTTATCGTATTACGTTACTAGGGAGCTTCATGTAAGGGGTTTCATTTGGGTATACGTTTTGACGAGTTTGATGGATTTACGATTTAAAGTGTCCTGGCTCCTCAAATGTTTACTAGATGACTTTTGAATTATGATGGCCCGAACAGTGATACAATATTTCCATAATAAATCCAATCAAAGTGATATTTCATTATGACATAAAACATATCCAATCAAACTAAGACTTGACATATTACCCCAGGTTACGTGACGAAGCCGTTACTTTCACTTGATATACTTTTGCCATCAATCAAATTTCACTGTACTGATAAGGTGAGTTCATAGCCTCGCATTCAATCTTTTAAATGTTTTATAAACCCGCGAGGGGGATACATGCTCAATTTTTTTTTTAAACCGATATAGTGAAGTTCATAACCTCACCTTTACCTATTTACATGTTTTATAAACCCGCGAGGGGGATACATGCTTAAACCATGAATACAAGTATTTTCCAACTGTATGCTTTCCTAATATATTATTGCATCTGTTGTCTAAGTCCCTATATGCCAAAAGACCCCACCATCATGGACCATTAATCACTTGCGAGTGAACGTGCGAATATTGTGGATAGATCTATCAGGATTGACGAATCCGTTGTGTTAGGCCCGATAGTAACGCAAACGCACTATATTTTGAATTTCATAGGTATATGGTAATTACCTACACTGGGGGCCATTAACATCCCACATACACACGTTATACACCTTTGGTGTACACACACACTTTTTGGCACACCTAAAACTATATCTAGGGATCTCTTTATATAGTAAGGTCCATCTAGATTTACAAGGGAAAACATAATTGTATAAGGAAACTAAATCTTTTAATTCTTTAATAAACTTCATCTTTATCTTTAAGAATCATATCTTTTGGAATCTTTTATCTTTTGTAGAATATCCTCCACCAGCTTGAAGAATTCCATAATGCCAGATTTAGTCCTTATGTTTCATTCTTGTTTTGTTTTATCAACTTAAATATAATTCTCAACAATCCTCAAAACTTAAAAGGGAGCATTAAAATGTTCCTTATAGTAATTATGTAACATTTTGTCCCCGAATGTTTAATCAATTGATATCTCAAATATCAAGGGATTAACATATTGGATAAGGGAAGAAAATGTTATTAAATTGAATCTTAATTGTATTGACATGTGATCGTATAAAATGGACTCAATGCACTCTAACACTTAGCATGTGCTACGATTACGGTGCACATGTTAAAAGGGAGTTTTTTAGTGATGATGAAAAACTCTGAAAATATAAATCTTTTGATATTTATATCAAACACTTAATTGAACTTTTCAATGATTTTGGTTTTGATTGTGATGGAATACCCTAAAGACCGACCATTTACTTAAATTTATGAAGTTATAAGGTGGTTATGTATAGGTATTCAAATCCAATGATCCAACCATAACCGGAGGGATCTACCCAGGGATATCCACTAGTTAGTGTAGACGTCCTTAGGTATGATACAAAAGAGAGAAAAAGTGAGAATCAGGAATAATGCCGACTGAGATGGAGCTAACTCTGGAACAAACCCAACAAGGTGTTAGTTATGAAGTCTCGGTATGCATTGAACGGGTTGAAGAATGAAAAAGAAATGTATGGATAAAGGGTGAAAAGAAAAAAGCCTGCCATACACTTAGGCAAAAACCGGGTCAATACATAATCTATTGGAAACACTAAGTTGTTGTCTGACATTGAAGACAGTCATAGACCCAGTGACGCTATGCACAACCCTTCCTAGCCACTCAAGGTCTCTCAAAAGACTCTTGTTTCCTTTCTCACGGAGATTACATGCATTTCTATCAACTTTCTCACTCTGAGTTAGTTGATATTGAAAATGTGGCAGTCTGCTCCAGCCTCCGTTCACTAAAAACAAAGTGCAATATTGAGTCTTGAGTCTTGAGCCAAAAAGAGATCATCTATAAATCTCATTAGGATACTTGTCAAATCATGCTTGCTATGTCACACATTGTGAATAACAAGATGTATATTAAGAGTCCTACGCATTCCTTGAGATTTTGCCTGAACATCTAAGTGATATGTAAATATTCACAATGAAGATGGAAATCCTGCTTGAGCCAAACTCAAACAAGCTCATGGTAGGTGACTTGTGCGATTCTATATGAATTAAACTTGTGAAAACTGGAAAGAAATGATGGTGCGATTCTTTTAAGAATCAAACTTGTTCCTGGTTATGAATTGACGATTGCTGATAAATTTTTGAAATGATTAACACTCTCGATGTGTCATAAAAACACTTTAGCAAGTGACACGTCGATTGATTTTCAAATCAATTTTTTATTTCAATCGGTGAGATAGTAACTCGCTGGTTCACTCATATCATGATGTCTGCTTTGAGACATTCCGATAAAGAGAACTTGCTGAGTATAATGAATCTAATACATATGTGTTAGAAAGATTCAATACTACAGCTGGAAATCCTATCAAGAAGATTCTTCTTAAATTGAATCTATATGATCACAGGTCAATCCTTACGGATTCGAAGGTTACTCCCACCAAACATGGGCGAATGACAAAGCCATATTCGTCCCCCTGCTTTATTGCTAACTATTTTATTTCAGGAATATTTAAAGATGATGATGAGGTACGTGATTCCAGTTGACTCACAAGATTCATTGCCACATGCCCATACCCTATCGGCAAATATAGAGACATCATGAAAGCTCAAGTACATGTTTCAAGACTTCCGCTACTCTGATACCGTACGTCCTTCTTGAAGCGACAAAGTGTTAAAGTTAAAGAAATTCAAGAAAGATGCATTATTAAAGCTTTTCAAGATTATCAAATCAAGAAAGGTATGAGCATGTCGGTCCAGAAGTCACAAGTTCACGAGATGGCAAAGTTTACAAGATGGCGAAACGAGATTATGCTTGGTTGATGATTTCAAGAAGCTCAAAGATCACATTCATGTCAAGACAAAAGAACTAGCTCAAATCCAAAGTCAATGATCACTACATCAAATCATAAGTTAATGACTGAAGTTAAAGACTACGAGCTCAAGACCGAAGTGAAAGCATAGTATGCTAAGTTTAAATTTTTGTAAATTAGAGTGACCTCCCTTAGGGGGAGATTGTTAGAAATACGAAAAAGTGTCGGTCACTACCAATATAGTTAGTCGTAGCTCGTAGCTGTAAGTCATAATGTAATGCTGGTAAGCTAACCGGGCTAAAGGTTCATGGAAAGCCCATGGCCGGCCTTGGTTAGAGTATTTATACCCTCTCCACACATGGAGAAGGGGTTGGTTGTTCATTTTCTCACACTTTTACTAAGCCAATATTATCATTTTACTTTCTCTCTCTAAGTGTTCATCCAACCATCTCTTTCTCTCTCTAAAACTCTAAGTGAATCATTCCATACTTGTGTTAAGAGATTCTACATCCCCTTATATCAAATAGCCGCCTCTAGGCCCGACTAGTAAACCAACTCACTCCCTGCGCAACCCTGTGCTCCATAAGCATCCGAGCACTCAACCCCTCACCTATTAAGTTCGGTAATCCCCCAAAATCGAATACCTGCACCCTGTGCACCTCCCTCTGGTATAACCTAGCTAATCTCGTCTCGAAATCCACTATATCAGCATATGTGTACTGTAATCCCTCGTACCTAAGGTACTGGTGCCTCTGATCACGTGGTAAAAGAGCCATATCTATAAAATTAACAAGAATAGTACAAAGATTATAGAATTTTAGACATTCTGTTCTGAGGGTGGATACGTCGTATTCATAAATGGATACGCCATATAAGGATCAATACATTTAATACGCCGTATAGATTAAAACCAATACAGCGTATGGGATTGATGACTCATGATCCTTTTCTCATCAATACGCCGTATTCAATTTACTGAATACGCCGTATTGAGGTTTTTAAAATGGGGTAAAATTGAGTCAATACGCCGTATCCATTTGAGTGGATACGCCGTATTGCTCTGTAATATGAAAACGAAAAGGAGATCCCTCTTTTTACCCATTTTGACCCAATTAACAATTTACCAACAATGCTTGTTATGATTTTAAGAGAATAAGGGAGAGCTTAATAAAATCGTTCTACGGCAAAACATATCTAAACCTTAAAACCAAATCCTAACCCTAATTAAATTCGAATCCAAAAATCAAAAAGGAGAAAAGCGGAGAACACATTACCGTATGTTTGTGATAAAGAAGAGTATGATAATGAATCAAGAACAAGAGATCTCCAAGATTTTTTCGTATGGTAGATTTTGTGTGAGAGTGAAAAGTTGTGGTAAAACTCAATCCGGCGTATCAGTTGGGTTTTTATACCCAAACTCGATACGCCGTATTGATTCTTGATTAATACGCCGTATTGGCGAGTTTTGTTGACTTAGTCAACTTCTGTTAAAAACTGTGGATACACCGTATAGGTTTTAACCTAATACGCCTTATCCATTCTTGGAGACCAATTTTCCTAATTTGAATAAAGCAAAGAAAACGTACCTTGGCCTCCGCAACATTCTTGTATAAACACCATCCTTATAATAATGTTTAGGGTCGAACGTAATGCCAAACGGCACATATAAATTCATAATGAGATAGAATAGCATTCCATTAACGTAATAATTACAAATCACGATATTTACATTTATTTTCATGACAAAACTTCCCGTTCTGAAAGTTTTATTTATTTTATCGTGACTTGTTTCAAAAAGCATATTTGACCCTTGTGTAATTTCATTACCCCCGAAGATTGTATTATATCAACTTCATTATCATCATTGTCTTTTTCCGACTTTAAATCATCGGGTTGAATAATGTTGAAAGGGAATAGATCATTAAAGTACAAAACATTTTGTTCTTCTACATCAAATTCGGACAATGATGTTTCATCATTCAAATCGATATGTTGAGGGCTTAAAATCGGTTCAGTTAACAAATCTAATTTAGACGGGAGGCATCAATGTAAACAATGGCTGGAAATTCATTCCCAAAATCTTTAAAGAAGTCTAAATCATCAAAACAACTGACCATAGGCTCAGGTGGTGGAAGTGAAGGCATATTGACTTTTTCATTATCATTTTCTGAATCCGTTTTCAAATCATTGGTAGAAATTATTTTATAAGAAAATGAGTTTTTGTCAAAAATTACCGTGTAATCTTCATCATCGGAATAATCAAATGAAATTTTAAAGTCAATTTCATCGTTAAGGGAACTTACCGTGGGTTCACAAGAAAGTGTTTTTTCAGATGATACCCCGCCATTAAAGGCTATAGCTGGGAATTCGGTTTCAACTGATCTGAGGTCGTGAATGTCTTCATCATACCAGATTTTAGCATACTTAGCAGTTTCCCAGTTAAACACTTTACCACGTTTTTGAGCTTTTTCTTCCTCGAGCCTGATGTATTCCTCTATAGTAATATTCAGATCCTCCATCCTATAATAAACTTACTAGAAAAATTATTAAATAACCAATACGTCATATTCAGTGGACTGAATACGCCGTATAACACAAACACAATAAACAAACAAGAAAAAAATATCCTAAACTACACTTAATCCTAAGGGTTAGATCTATTCTAATAACCAAAATATAAAATAAAAATCAAGATTAATTTTCATTCCCCGATAACGACGTCAAAACTTGATGTGTTGTTGTGGTGTATATTTTTATGATTCAAGTTTTAAATTTATATTTTTCCGACTTAACCAAAAACAATACTTTAACGGGCAGTGTACCCAGTCGGTGGTAGATTCATGGTAAGTAGGGTGTCAAACACTTGAAGCGAGGTTAAATCACTCAATTTATTAATATTTTGTTTTCTAATCTAAGTTATTTCTAATCTAAGTCAAACCTGTGCTAATCCTATGTTAGTTCTAATCCTAATTCTAACAGGTAAAGGGGGGCTTTCAGCCTAAGAGACTGGCACGAGTTTGGTGGTGACTACAATTAATTCAAGACACTTTAACCCACGCAAGCAAATTAACAAAAGATAAAAGAGCGGTCAAGCCTTATGATAGAAAACTGTATTAGCCATTATTAATCTGATTAGAAGTTGGTTTGTTTATTTAGTGCAATGATTACTTATCTCAAAGTGGCATATCATTCTTAGACTTAGGCGGGACTTCATCCTAAGACCTAGACACATTAATTCTTTCACAATCAAAGCATCCTCATAAATCCTTATTTGCTGATTATAATCTATCTTAGGGATTAAAGCAATGGTGATATTGTTAAACCCTAGCTCATAGAGACTTTACCCACTTACTGCTTAATGGAGATTTATACTCTAGTAGTCCACTCGTCTAACTATCCAATGGAATCAGAACGTTATTTGTTGAATTATCTAGGTTCACCTGCTAGTCAACTTGTTCAATAAACCAAAGGCAATATCCGATAACGAGTTAAGCCAGAAGCGTATCCTTAGTACGGATTTAGCATGACAATATTTGTGATCCTATGATTCTAGATGTATAAATCACTATATGGAGAGCCATCCCGGCATCTAGATTACTTGGTATGTATCACTAGATCCAGTTGAATGATAGGTCGCATACAAAAGTACGTAAACAAGTATAAATTGATAAAGATAAACAAGCATACAATGATAAATTAAGAAATCAAGATCTAAACAAAACCAAACATTCAGATGTTCATAATAATGGCTAATACCCAAAGGTATTAGCCTTCAAACATCATAATTAATACAAGAGTAATGGCTTAGCCAAGGTAAACTAACCGAGTTAACGAATGATACCAAAAACTGAACGATTACAAAAGTATAATAAATTACACGTTGTCTCCTATGGATTGGAATGCGTTGCAAGACCTCTTCTGCTCTTTTTCTCCTCTGAAAATCAACTTTTGTGGTTTAGGTATCGAGAATATGATTTAGCACACTTAAAACTCGTTTTTGAGTTTTCTATTTATAAGGTCTGGAGTCGGTGTCGATACAGCGTATCCAATGTATTGGATACGGCGTATTGGGGTTTCTTGGAGTAGGGACCACGTTTAATATCTTCCTGAGGAGGTGTCATTTTATACACTTTTTCGGGGTTGTTTAACCCCCTAATTCGTGCATTTATGCCCAAAATAGGTACTTAATCGTTCCTTTTTAGGTATTCAGCATTTGGAAGGCATTTGGAGGAAATACACGTGACTTGGGCTCATTTTGAGCAGAAACGGACAAGACTACGAACCTACACCAACATCTCTTAAGAATTTCTACTTAGCAGCTAGAGACGGCGTCACAGATTACACGTGACGCCGTCACAACTCATCTCAAGAGGGCATCACAAAATATCATGACGGCGTCAGAATGCACGACCCAACCCATTATCTAGAATATTCTATTCATGACGGCGTCACGATTAAAACGCGACGCCGTCACCGCGATTTTCCTCTATATATAAATCCGTTTTTAGGGTTTTCAGTGTGTAACTTTAGAGTAAAATAAAGGGACGAACCTTAGTTCATTTAGCAACTGTTAGGGATGATTTTAGGGCCTCAAAACCCTATTGTACTTCCTTCAATTCATGTTTTAATCAGGTAAGACAATCTTAATCATTCAATATGTCTTGTTGTTTGATTCTTATCTGTTCTTGCTTTATCTTTAACATGCTTGGCTAAACATTCTATTGTGTTTATTTATGATTGTATGAAATCTAGGATGTAGATCTTAGTGGTGTTGCTTCTTGTGATGAATATGCATGTTAGGTCTTAGAAAACCAGCTTTTGTCTGTATCGATGTTGATATATGTAATTTTGAAGCAAAAGATGGACATATATGTAATTTTTAAGTTTGTTTGGATATATATGTAATTTCTTTGCAAAATAGGGATATATATGTAATTCTCCCTTTATTATATTGTTATCACCAGTAGCTTAGATTATTATTTAGTTTAATAGCTAAAACCAAACCAACCTCTCAACATATGATTTACTTCTTGCATAAAATATAATAACACAAAAATAATCTTCTCTCAACCTTTAGAATTCTGTTAGACCGTGATCAAACCTTCCTAACCTATTCCCCCAGAGAACGATAACATCCCTCGAGTCTTGCCTATACTACACTACAACGATTAGGTACACTGCCTAGGGAGTTGTAAAACTTCTTGTAGAAATCCCTTACGACAACCACAACAAGTTTTTGGCGCCGCTGCATGGGGAATAGTTAGGTTTTGATCATAGTTTAGCTTAGTTCTACTCGCTTGAATCCTTTTAAGTGAGATAAAATTCCTGTCATTAACTTTCTTGTACTCTATCTTTTTCTTTGTGCCCTTTATTCGTAACATTTATAAATTTGTAAATTATAATGAATAGGTATGGTTATTCTAGCGTAGGTAGGTTTTATGTATTCTTCCGTAATCAACTCTTGGTGTTCCAACAACATCAAGATGAATCTCTCTATGATTCGTGGACTCGTTTCAAAGACATAATCCAAAAAGTCCCGAATCATGGCCTTAGTATATGGACCCTAATTTAAATCTTTCTTAAACATCTCAACTCGTTATCCCGTCATATCATCAGTTTGACAGTAGAAGGGGATCTTAAGAAGTTTAGTGATATGGGAGAATGGTATGCCATAGAGGATTGTGCCCAATATGATATATAACACCTCGTGTTTTAGGTCATTGTACGACATTATGTAATTCATAATTTATTTTTAGGGTTTTACGCGTTTGCTCTTAAATCGTAATCGTTAAGCTAAATCGCGTAAACTAAAAATGATCATTCAATGTAAACGGGCATTAAACGATTAAACGTTTACATCAAGCAAGTGTTAAATGATTATTATGAGGATAATTATCAACTTTGTTCATCTTATTTTTATTGGTTACGTAAAATGCTTACGTTTCGCGATAAAATGCGTTTCGGCATTCCCGGAAGCACCAAAACCTAACTACGCTTAAACAAATACCCACGATTATACCCAATACACAAAATAGGACCAACAAATATCTAGGTGCATGTCACTTGCCCTAAATATCAAGGTTTGGCAAATATCAAGGGAACAAAGCCTTACACCTTTGTTACCACTTGACTACTTGCCCTAGGAACCTTCCTTGAAGGCCTTGGATTAGTCTTGCATGTATATAATGCCTAAGCTAGCAAGTAAACACACATCTTTCATTTTCCAAAGTGTAAACAAAAATCAAACCTCTCTTTGCTCTCTATTCAAGCCCACGACTCTAATATATAATCTATTAATACTCAATCCATACAAAGTTTTCTACCAAATATAACAAGATACACCCATCATATTCTAAGATCTACTAAGGTGGTTTCAAGGCTTGGTTAACCATTTGCAAGGAAGGAAGCAAGAAAAGGAAGCTAGGGTTTACTTGGGAAAAATTAGGGTTTCATCTTATATTTACTAGCTAAGGGTTTAAATCACAAGGGTGTGATTGTTATTCTTGCCTCTACTCATTCACACAAGGTTATTTAAAAGCTTAATCATTTCATACTTATGATTTTATGTGTTCATATGTTCTATTTAGCTAAATCACCATTTAGGATACTTTTGAATATGTGAAAGGGATTTTTACTTATGATCAATGTTTTGTGAACTTATTTACATGTTATATGGATGCTAATATGATGTTAAAAGGAATGTATAAGTGTTTTAACATGTTGGTTAAGTATTAACATGTATATGAACAAATTAGGGTTTCAATGTTAACTTAATAAGTTACAAGTGAAAATTGAATGTAAATAACATGTTAATCTTGTATTCATGGACACTCTTGGACAAAAATATGAACTAATGGACCTAATATATGTATGACATAAGATATAAGTGTTGTAAAGTAGTTGTAACAAGGTGTTGAAGCTTAATGGTACAAAAATCAAGCTTAAAACATGTCTTAATCAAAAACTTCAAACTTTCTGTTTTGGTTCGAATTTGGTAACAGCCATATTAGGTTTTATAAATATAGTACATCTCATAAGGATTCCAAAATGATAAGAAACTCGAAAATCGGATTTATAACGAAGAAGATACGCTAGTTACGAGTTTACGACGCTAAATACTTTATAAAACAAATTTTATAAAAAGTTACTATTCATGGCAGAAACTTATACTTTGTAAACATCAATAATATGATAAAACTTTCAATTACGAGAACGTGTTCGAAAGAATCGCTAAAAACGGAGCTATAACGAATAAGATACGACATTTACGGGTTTTGCGTTAATAAGTTGTAATCTGTAATGAACAGTAAAAACACTATTCACAACAGAATCTTGAAAACCTAAAAATGTGATTTTATGATCACTCGTCTTAATACGAAAGCGTGGGCGTAAGAAACGCGAGAAACGGACTTAAAACGACAAAGTTATGTCATTTTTGCTAAAGGCGTAATTATAAACGTTTTTACTTTATAAATACGATTTCACTTAAACGATTAGATGGTGATATAGCTATATAGAAATATATGTGTTATTAGTTATCAAAGTGCTATATTACTAGGGAATTTCATAATGAGGCCTCTTCGGATGGCGTATTGACGAGCTGTTGGATTTACGATTTAAAGTGTCCTAGCTCCTCGTACGTCATGTCATGACCTCTTTTTATGATAGCCCGAACGATGGTACGATGATAACTATATAGGATTATATATGGTAGTTGTTAGACAACATACATGAATACTGATTCGACCTATATTAACTAGGTTGCATTCGGGCGTTAGCGTGACACGTTTTTATTTGGGATATTTTATTATCAATTTACTCACTCAAGGTGAGTTCATAGCCCCATGTTTTACAATTATTGATTTACAAGTTTTTGGGGTGAGAAACATATGCATGTTTTACAAATTGGACGCAAGTGTACATTTTATCATGATTACATTTTGCCTAAGTAGCGATAACCCACTATGCCCATGAATCATGAACTGTCAATTACTGGAATGTGAGCGCGAATGATTATAGATAGATCTATTTGGGATTGACCTCCCCATTCGGGTGACTAGCTATCACTGGAAATGAACGTATATCATGTCGGATTTTGGATGTTACGGGTTGAACATCGTCACGGGCAATGTAGGCAATATTTATATATTGTATTCATTTATGTCGAGCTTCGGTGTCATGAGCTTAGGAAAACGTAATTACATTTTGTGATGTCTGCATCTGTTGCATTATCACGGGGAAAGTCTTGCGGTCCTGCATATACATTTACATAAACCTATGAAATTCACCAACTTTATGTTGACGTTTTAAATGCAATGTTTTTTAGGAGGTCATTAGGGCACGGGGTGCAAAAGGGATACACTAGTGGTTATGTTTTGGATGTCCTGCATTAAAATTTAGTCGCATTACATTTTCTATATCTATTATGGGCTGGAAATCTTTGTAATAATAACAAATAAACAAGTGAAGCTTTGAGCTTTTGTAAACATTTTGTTAAATCCAATGTATCAGTTTTAAAAAGACTTTTAATTGTCATTCAATATATATCTTGTGCTAGTGATCTGAGAAGTAACACGCCTCTGACCCTTATTCCGCTGTGACCCAATTTGGGGGTGTTACATATTGGTATCAAGACCCAAGGTTATAGAGACCCAGGTCAAAATGTTTTTGCTGGACTATAATTGTTTTCAAACATTGCATTCATACAAAGGGGTTTTCACGGGACATACATACACTAATTGTGCATTAGTTGGTTGAACTAGATGCATCCATGATTGATATACGTGTTTATAAGTTATTACGTATATAAGGATAAGACTCTTATATTAGCATACTTATATAAGCTACTTTTGATTTCAGATATTATCATGTTAGATTCTGAGCATTCTACAGTTGCATACACATCAGTACCCATTCCAGTTGAGGACGATTCAGACATGGGGTCACCAGGAGTTGATGGGCCACCATCACCGGACTATGTACCTGGCCCTGAGGAGCCAGAGCAGGCACCACCCTTACCCATTTACTTACCTTATATACCAGAGCTGGTGTACCCGGAGTATATACCACCTGAGGATGATGTCTTTCCAGCCGAGGAGCAGCCGTTGCCTGCCGCTACCTCACCCACTGCTGACTCACCAAGATATATTCCTGAGTCTGATCCAGAGAGGGATCCAGAGGAGGATGATGAGGAGGATCCTGAGGAGGACCCTGCCGACTATCCTGCTGACAGACGAGACGATGATGACGATGATGATGATGATGATAAGGAGGATGATGAGGAGGAGGAGGAGCACCTAGCTCCTGCCGACTATACAGTTGTTGCTTTACCAGCTGTTAATCATGTCCCATCCGAGGAGGAGACTGAGGAGTTTGAGACTGATGAGTGTGCGGCCACACCACCATCACCACCATCACCCCTCATTCCATACTCATCACCATTTCCCTGGATACCATCTCCACCATTACCTATACCATCACCACCACCTAATAGCCCTACTCATATCGAAGTTCCTGAGAGTTGTTTACTGCTTCGGAAGAGGCTGTGTTTTGCTACTCCTACCCCTAATCATGAGGTCGGGGAGAGTTCAGCAGCCGGTGCTGCTAGGCGGGATAGACCTGCCATAGCGAGGGAAGACCCTTATTCCATAGTAAGGGGAGACCTTTATGGATTTGTCGATAGGGTAGATGTCGCTCTCGGACGTCCGATGTCTAGGGAGTTAGACTATGGCATTACAGATACATGGGATGATCTGGTAGGAGCTATCGAGGATATTGCACCGACCACCCTAGAGGGGGTCAATCAGAGGGTTACCAATCTTTCTACCACTATTGAGCAAGAGACTACCATCATGTATGGTATGATGGAGGATGCTCAAGATGTCCAGTCTCTACTAAGAGCCCAAGTCAAACTGTTGTATAGGGATAGGCTTGTTCATCATCATTTAGCAGTAATGATAGAGAGAGAGGCTAGGATGGCTCATGAGGCTTAGGGACTATCCATGGACGCTAGCGACTATGCACGTTCAGATGTTATGTCATTACGTACTACGATAGTGGGGCAGCGTGCATTGATTTCAGAGTTATAGTCAGCAGATCACAGGAGACAGTGGGTGATTAAAGAGTTGTTGGCAGCAGACCACCAGAGGCAGGTCCAGTTGACTAAGGCATTAAAGTTGCTGAAAGGACTACAAACTCAGATGGCCGAGTTTCAGAGGCATCATGGACCCGCAAAAGGTCCGGCACAGCCTCATACACCAGGGGAGGCTGGTAGCAGTTCCTAGATTTAGTTATGTTGTAGCTATGCTATGCAACCTGTTCAGTATTATGGGTTATTCCCAGCTAGCAGACTGCATAGATCTTTTGTTTTGTTTAGCTACCCAGTATACGTCTTTTGTTCAGGTATTATCTATCTTGTACAGCATACTAAGTGTTACGGGTATATCCCGGCTAGTATGGCTTTAGGTTGTTTCTTCTGTCTTGTAACCTAAGTGTAGTAATCATTTTGTATCTGAACCGAGCATGTATGTTTTTCTAAGTTATATATGAAATGGACGGATTACGTTATCTATGAAATCAAATTTATTATAAATGAATGTCGATTTGGTTATACCATGGTTAATTTCAATAACAGTTGTACATTTCACTGTGTGATGTGATCTCATTTTATTTATTGTGTATATGTTATGACATAGTTATGATTTTATGAAATCTAACGGGTATTATGTTTTCTTGTGATTTAAAGAAAATGGCACCAAAGAGAAGTGTGAGTCCCTTTTAGGAATAGATCTCTGCAGCCTATTAAGGATGATAGCCAAAATGTATAAATACAACTGACTATGTAGAAACACTGATTATAAATACTATGTGTTAATGCGGAATCTTAACACAAGTACTAAGAAAAACAATGTAGAACTAAATAATAACTTCTATTAATCTGCTTTGAACGATTACAGATTACTAACTATTTAGATATGATTTTGCTATGAGATATCTTCAGGTCGTATCTCTGACTATGCCAAGAGGGATCCTTTTATATACTAAGGATAAACCCTAACAGAACAGGCTTACAAAACGTATACATATCTTTTCCTAAGATATCTCATACATATCTCTTAAACGGTACTAACTATTTTCTACTAACGGTACTAACTAACTATTTGTACTGTCGGTACTAAGTTAGGAAAACATAAATCCTAACAATCCTCCCTTAAACATGAATGTTGAACTCTTTTAACTTCATGTTTCTTCTAATTTGTCTTCTTTAAGCTCTTAGAGGATGTATCCAAACACTCTTATCATTTCTTGATCTTTTAAACTCTATCCTCCTTCAGCAACTTTGTCTTCTCAGCAACACATCAACATCTTTTCAGCAACAATCCAACTAAGTTGGCTTTGTAGTTTTTGGCAAACTACCAGCCATTAACGGATTTGATGCTCCTTTACCAGTAGCCGTTTGCTCTGGGATAGATAACTCTTTATTTTAAAAACATGGTGAGTTAATTACCATACAGTTTTTGGTAAACTGTCAACCATCAACGGAATTGATTTGTCTTTACCAAATAGCGTTTGCTTTTGGACTAGTCAATGCTTCATTACCATAACATGGTGCATTGATAAACCATATAGTTTTTAGCAAACTATCAGCTATCAACAGATTTGATTAGTCTTTACCA
>BQNB010047345.1:0-12175 GCA_026074375.1 Tanacetum coccineum | reverse complement strand
TAGTTCCAATTACGAAACTTCCTATCATGAACATAATCAAGATTAGAATTTTACTAGATAAAGAAAATATCAATAACATGACCATATATATTTTCAGAGTCTACACGTATGGTCAATACATGAAATTACAAAATCGATTGAAAAAGACGAAAAAGATAATCATAGAATTGCAACTCACACTTGTGTTGACGATGTTTTGTTAAGTATAAATGTTCATAAATGATTGTGTTATTAGTAATGGTCAAAACTTATGCTAAAAGATAACACACTCCTAGTAGGATCGACTACGTTGAAATTCCATCAGGAAATTCACGACAAGTTACACGGTTCACTCAAAACTTGGACGTCGACTCCGAAAATTATATCACATACTCCTAATAGTAACTATAACACACTTCAATTGCTAAAAACACAACACCATATATCAAGTTGATCAAAAATCAACTATGTCCGTATTTTTAGAGACCCGCGGACCACAGATCCACCATATGGAGATCCGTGCGTTATTTAGGTGGATCTGTGAGTCTCTGATCGCGAGTGAATAACAGATTTTAAACAAGTTGGGACCACAACTATTATTATACAAACACACCCACTAACTCAAACACTAAAACCCTTAAACAAACACAACACAAATCGGCAATTGGAGCAATTAATCTACAAGATCACCAACAAATCATCAATCTATAACAACTATTGAAAGTTATTTCATCTTATTTTCTTATTAATTTTGTGTCTAGGGTTTTGATTTTGCTTAAAATAAATAATTTGGGGATTTTAAATTTTCATACTATTTTCGCACAATTAGAACTAAGATATAGAAATGTATAACTATTATAACACATAAAAAGCATAATTGAAGCGATTCGGCAAAAATCATTTTTTGCCAAAAACCCAAAGTTATGATTTTTGAAACTTCGCTTCTAAGAACCTTTCAAAACAAAGGCTGTTTAACTACATTGTTAATACAACGCTAACACATTTTTCTTCATGCATTAGGTCTCATGAATGTATATACGAGATGTTTAATTCATAAGCATTTTCCGTTTCATTCATCCAGAGCAATATCAAAACATAGGTTGTGCACCAAGGTTTGCATACTACTAGTATTAATACTATTTTTATCTTGTTGTTTGAGTCAAGCAAACCGCACACCCACATCAAGTCTATATAGGCACACTTACATTGTGTTTTTCGCTTATTGAGTCATTGTCATTTATCTATAGGTGAAATCACGACATAAATGGACTACCAACGAACCAACGAGTATCTACCTAGAGTCCATCATACTAGACAAATGGATGAAGAACTTAGGGAGTCTTACCACACCCTTGAAAAGCTTCTCTTCCATGAAGGAAGAACTGTTACTCCATCTTTCATTTCTGAGAACAATATGCTTCCATTCTTTCAAGTTGTAGGCCTCGAGCCTTTTCTCACTCTTAACAAACCCATATGTCCTAGATTTTTAGTTGAATTCTATCATAGTCTTGAAGTCAAAAGAGATGAGGAGCTACGTCCTTACATTGAGTTCAAGCTTGGTCAATTTACCTTTAAAGCTAACTTCATTTCAACTCTCTCGAATCCTTCAAACTCCATATGCTCTAGAAACCTTCTACATAAGTAAATGGTCACTAAATTCTCTTGATGATCATCCCAATAGCAATTTCTTTGGCCCTAAACATGACCTCGTCAAAAAGACCATCACTACTCCTAGAACCACTCAAACTCAAGTTCTAAGAGACTCCAACAAACTCTACCTTGACGACATTTGTCTCGAGTTGAAAGGGTGGAAACTTTTGTTTAGGGAAAATTTCTTTTGCTCCCTTGGCAAGAGAAAGAAAGTAAACACATGTACTGTTGATAAGGTGTTATTTTATACTCTTTTTCGATGTCGTTTAATCCCTTAAATCATGTGTTTATGCCAAAAATAGGTACTTAATCGTTCCTTTTCAGGTATTTTGCATTTGGAAGGCATTTGGAAGAATTACATTTGACTTAGGCTCATTTGGAGAAGAAACAGACAAGACTACGGACCTACACCAACATTTCTCAAGATTATGTTCTCAGCAGCTAGAGACGGCGTCACAGTTTCTACGTGACGTCGTCACAACGCATCCTGTAACATTTCTCAATTTCAGGTCATTTTACGACTCCTATTATTCATTACTATTTACTTTTGTCCGATACGCGTTTACTTTTAAATTAACTTTTAAGCTAAATCGCGTAGACTAGAAATAATCATTTAATGTAAACGGTCATCAAATAAATTAAAGTTTACATCAACCAAGTAATAAATAGTTATTAAGGAGATAATTATTAACCTTGCGTATTTTATTTTTATTGGTCACGTAAAAGTGTTACATTTCGTAATAAAATACATTTGGACACACCCCAGAAATACCTAGACTTACCTAGACTCAAACCAATACCCACTTTTATAACCTTAGCACAAAAATTAAATCAATTTTGTGTACACAACCCACTAGAGCCGAATCATGGGATCAAAGCAACTAGAAATCTTCCTTTTAATCCCTAAGTACATGTACATCACTTGCCTAATTAAATCTTGTACTAAATGATCCCTAGTTAACTTAAACACAATGGTTAATAACCACTTGGTCTCTCTTTTCTCCACTATCTATGCCGCGCTAAAATGCATGTATAAAAACACAATTCATAAGATTTTCCATAATCTAGCTCAATCTTGTACCAATATCCTCTAATTAAGACATGTACTTAGTGGTTTAGCTAGATACAATGTGTGACTAACCGAAACCACAAAACCACTAGGATATAGGGCACGGTTTGGTTTGTTGTGTGACTAGGAAAGTTACCTAGTTTCCTTGTCTATAAATACACACTCTCATATACCATTCTACACTCTTACCACTCACACAATCTCAAACAAGTAAACATATACACTCTCTTTGTTCGGGTCATAAAACCGCAAGCAAACACCCTTCCTTTACTCCACACGAAGCCATAACACACGCAAGAATGGGGTCATACACGATCTAGGGATTTGAGTATACACTCAGCCTTAGAGTCTAGGGAAAGTCAGTTGGAAGTATAAATCACAACTCGGCATACACTCGAACCAGAAAGCATTTGGAAGACCCTTTTGTAAGTTCCATGTCTAACCTTAAAACGCTTTCATAGTAAGCTTGTTTTCCTTTGTTTTTTTTCTAGTCTTTATGCACGTAGCCTATAAAAGGATACGTTAAATAGGCGTAAGTAACAATGGGTAATGAAACGACGCATGTATTACGTGCATATACGCGTAATAATGTCTCTGTGTGGTGCTAAATATGCTAACCACCTATAAAACAGACTAATCATCGACTAAGGGCTAAAACGTTTCAGTAAAATACAAATATGGGAAAACATTAGTGATCTTTTGTGCATTTATAGGCGAGTACACAAAAACCACGACGTAAACTTTCGTGATAAACAAAGTATTATGGCTTGGGAACGGGTAAGCGACACTAGTAAACACTAGCATGTAAAGTACGACGTAAATATACGTTAAAATCATGGCATTTCGTCACTAGGGCTGTCGAACCTTATGTAAGTTGATAGGAGACTAATGGGCCACTTGTATTCACGTGTAAACCAAACATACCCACATTTAGGCCTAAACGGCCTTAACAGGCCCAACTACATAGGCCCCTGGCTTAATAAGAAGCTCATTTAAGCTTATTGATTGGACTAGAAAGCTTAGTGAGCTTATAAGCATGCATATGTTACACTTCTATAGGGCCTTGCAAGTCCAATAGCCACGAACAAGACCAAAGCAGGCCCAATAAGTCTACCTAGTGAACCCACGGCTTATTTATAAGCTTAATGAGCTTATTTAGAATCCTACAAACTTATTTCAACCAATATAGACCCTTTATACCTTTTAAGAACCAAATGAGTCTAAATGGGCCTTTACGCCATCCCTCGTGAACCTACGAGGTCAGCACGCTTAAGCCACAAATAAAGCTTTGAGCACCATATTTATGATCTTAGACAGCTTATAGGTGTTGTAATTAAGCCTAATCAAAGCTAACAGACCCTAAGTCATCAAGCCCAAACCTTTAAAACTCTTGTTGGGCTCATAACGAGTCCAATAAGCCCATTTTCGAGCTTAGTTGCTAAAGGAATAAGCCCCATGTATGGAACAGCTTATAAGCTCTATAATAAGCCCTATAAGTATAGAAAAATAAGTTGAAATTAATAAGGTAACCCTAATGGACCTTTGATTAACTTTCGGTTAAGGTTGTTGGGCCAACGAGTCCAATAAGCCTAAATAAGCTCATCCGAGCTTATTAATAAGCCAAACTGATAAGAATAACTTGAATAAGCTTAACAAGTACTTTTGTACCTTTGAAAACTAAACTGGACCATTAATAAGCTTAATGGGCCTTAACGGACCCAATAAGCCCATTAAGCATAAATAAGCTTATCCGAGCTTATTTATAAGGAGTTTCAGCTTCTATGACTTATTTGAAAGTAATAAAACCAATTGCCACTTGTTAGAATCAAACAGGCTTATAGCGACTTTTTTTTGTACAAGTTAAGGGGACAAATAAAAAAAAAAATATGTCAATTTTGAAACTTAAGGGTGTGAAACTATTAACTCACTGTTTTTATAACTTAAGGGACTGTTTTTGTCATTCTGAAACATTAGGGACTATTAGGAGCATATAAGGACCTAAAGTGTAAACTTTGTAAAATTGGAGGACTAAATATGTACAAGTGAAAACTTAAGGGTCTAAAGTGTAAATGTTACATTTTCATAAACCAGAGGGGCTATTTTGTACGTATAGAAAACCTAAGGGTATTTTATAAACAAAAGTGATTCCATAGACACTTAACATATCGGACGAATTATATTCGGTATAAAATATACCAAGTTTAACCTACGTATTTAATAAATATAATATATTTATTAATAACTTATATACTATACAAAACGTGTGACATTTTGTTGAAACCTTCCCAATGAGCCGAACAAGCAATTTCAAATACGATAAACATGTGTACCACCACACAAGTGATAACAGTATATATATCAACTAGCAATTTATTGTAGTTTATACATTAAGTCTTTAGCCTAAATTTTGTAACTAAGACTTGGCCCCTGATTACTTAGGTTTTGACGGTGATACATACTTGGATATATACTATCATATTTCAGAGGACTATTTACTAAGGTGAGTTTCATAGCCCCATGTGTACTAATTTCTTAAAATGATTTACATCCTGGGGTGAGAACATGCTTTGTTTTTACAAATTGGCCCAAGTGTACATTTTATACAAATGATTACTGTTTTCCTAAGTAGCGTTAACCCTCTGAGCCCGTTATCATGAACTTTCAAATAACTAGGTTGTGAGCGCTTTTCCGTTTCCATTATATGTTATCTTACCACAACCCTTTAAAAGACCTCTTAGATAGTAATGAATAATGCTTACGCCTAGCGGTGGAGGTTTGATCCTTTACCAATCCTATGGTAATTTATATGCTACGACAAGTAATGAGTGTTGATTTTCTGTTTCCCCCTTAAGTTATAATTTATTATACACCCGAGTGAAAGAGAGAATCCCAAACACTTATGTGAGGTGCTAGTATATACTTTCTGTGCTGTTAATTACAAGGTCTAGAAGGTTGTGTTGTAAAATACTTTTAAAGAGTAGGTAAAATGACCCCTCGTATTGTTATTGTCTAGATTGTCTAGATAGAAAATCCCATTTGCTTGAGGACAAGCAAATCCTAAGTGTAGGGGTATTTGATAAGGTGTTATTTTATACACTTTTTCAGGGCCGTTTAACCCCCTAAATTATGTGCTTATGCCCAAAATAGGTACTTAATTGTTCCTTTTCAAGTATTTTGCATTTGGAAGGCATTTGGAAGAAATACACGTGACTTGGGCTCATTTGGAGAAGAAACGGAGAAGACTACGGACCTACACCAACATTGCTTAAGAATTTCTCCTCAGAAGCTTGAGACGGCGTCACAAATTACACGTGACGCCATCACAACGATTTCTAAGATGGCGTCACAAGATCTCAAGACGGCATCAGATTGTACGATCCATCCCATTATCTAGAATATTCTTATCACGACGGTGTCACAATTAAAACGCGCGCCGTCGCAATGATTTTCCTATAAATACAAATCCGATTTTAAGGTTTTAAGTGCGTAACTTTTGAGTAAAAGAAAAGGACGAACCCTAGTTCGCTTAGCAGCTGTTAGGGACGATTTTAGGGCCTCAAAACCCTATTGTACTTCCTTCAATTCATGTTTTAATCAAGTAAGACTATCTTAATCATTCAATATGTCTTGTTGTGTGATTCTTATATGTTCTTGCTTTATCTTTAACATGCTTGGCTAAACCTTCTATTGTGTTTATTTATGATTGTATGAAACCTAGAATGTGGATCTTAGTAGTGTTGATTCTTGTGATGGATATGCATGTTAGGTCTTAGAAAACTAGCTTTTGTCTGTATTGTTGTTGATATGTCTAGGAAATCATGATTGTGTAGATAGGATACCATCGGGTAACAGTCTTCATACTAACTTGCCCCTTATATGGTTGATCCACTCTTAATATATTTCAAATGCATTTAATATACTCTAAGGGGCCTTTTGATAGTCTTCATACTACCTTACTTATGCGTTGCCTTAACGGAATATTAAATAGACGGCGGGTTCGTGTAATTCATTCATGACTTAGGAAATAATTACATAGATCATCACAAGTGTGACAAAGCAACAACACTAGGAGAAGCAATCTAGAGAGTAATACATGATTAAATAAACACAGTCTTTTATTATATTGTTATCGCCAGTAGTTTAGTTTATATTTTGTTTAATAGCTAAAACCAACCACCTCTCTAATATATGATTTTCCCTGCTTTCATAAAATATAAAAACACAAAAAGAATCTTCCCTCAACCCTTAGAATTCTGTTAGACCGTTATCAAGCCTTCCCAACCTATTCTCCTAGAGAACGATAACAACCCTTGAGTCTTGCCTATACTACTACTACAACGGTTAGGTACTCTGCCTAGGGAGTTGTAAAGCTTCATGTAGAAGTCTTACGATGACCGCACCAAGTTCGTCGCTTGGCTGGCCAAATTTGAAGTTCCTTCATTGGTACCTAACTCCTTATCATTTTCGACTGAGGTAAGCACCTCAAAATAATTTGACTTACTTACCTCTTTAGTAGGTTCCACATTTTTCTTCTTATTTAAGCTAGTGTTGGTAGTATACTTTTTAGAAACAAGTTGAAAAACTTGTTTTGTTGGTTTAAATCCTATCTTTTGGCCAACCGAAATACTTTTAGAAGTTTGACTAGTCTTTTTTCAAATTTTTCGTCTCATCAGTACCTATAATTCTTGGGACATTCCCCTTGAATATGGCCAAAAACCTTAAAACAGGCACATCTAGGAGGTTTCCAGTCACACTCAACACGAATATTACAAGTATATTAGCCCTCCCTAATAATTACATGTGTTGAACATCAATATACTACATTTGGTATCAAAGAGTCCTACACATTATCCTTTAGATCTTGCCTTTTAGTATTCACATTAACGAATAGAAATCCTTCCAGTGTCATCATCAAACAGCACTTCGGTAGGTGACTTGCAAGATTCTATATGAATCAATCTTGTGCTAACTAGATATTGATTTGGTCCAGTAAATGAATTGACGAATTAATTAGTAAGATATTAACTAACTGATTCACTCTTATCTTTCTGTCTGCTTTGAGATGTTCTGATAATGAGAACAAGCAAGCATGGTAAATCTAATACACATGTATTAGAAGATCCTACACTTTAAGCTGGAAACCCTGTCAAGGAGGTTCTTCCAAATTGAACCTACCTAATCACAGGTCGGTCCTCACGTAACCGGAGGTTATTGCAACCGAATCTCAACGAATGCAAAGCCATATTCGTCCATATATGCTATTTATTACTAACATTCAAATGCAAGTACAAACATCGATGTTGCAGCCTCATTCCAGCTAAGTCGAATTCATTACCACGTGTTCATACTCAAGCTTTAAAAGTCAAACATTCTACATCAAGATTGTTGCTACTAAACAAGAATGCATTCGGTCAGAAAGCTCAAGTTTATATCATAATACTCTTTCGCAACTCTGACAATCAGGAATTTCCTTATCATTAAAGATCTTTAAATTCAAACAAAGAATAGTCTTCTGGGGAGATTGTTAGCCTTAGAAACATTTGATAGAGGAGATTGTTAGCCTTGATGAAGAAGAGGAGTTAGCCAGCTTTCAAGACAAGTATGAGCATGTCGGTCAAAGGCACAAGATGATCAAGAAAGTTGAATCCAAATGATTCATTACAAGGAGATGAAGGCTCAAGATCAAGATCATAGAAGAATGAATCAACAAAGCCGTTACAAACAAGAAAAGACAAAGACAAGACCGAAGAAGGCAAAGCATAAAAGTTAAATCAAGGTAACCTCTACATTTGGGGAGATTGTTAGCCTTAAAATAAATAAAGTCAAACAAGAATGTAGTCAGTCATCTTAGTCAATATTATTCTTAGTTTGTAATAGGCTAGTCGGCTTAAACGGGCTTGGACTTTAATCTAATATTATCCATGTATCGGGATAAAAGCCCAACAACTAGCCAAGCCCGGCCCATGTAAAATCCCAAAAGCTACTTAAGTGTATGGCAAGTATAAATACCCCTCTTCTCAAGTGGAGAGGGTGTTGGTTTTCATTTCATTTCACATAGTGAACTCCTTCCACTCTTCTCTTTCTCTCTATTTTTCTCTCTTCTTTCCCTCTCTACTTTCTTCCACTTTCTCTCTTTAAAATTTTTTCACTTAAGTATTGGTTGTGAAATGGATTAAATATAGGTGGATAACATCATTGCAGTCATTTGTTTCTCCTAACCTATTTTCTTCTGCACTATCCTCATATCCAAACACTCCTTCACCATATTGTGCCTCGTTTTTGCCTTCATTACTCCATTTTCCTCCATAATTTCTAAAGAAAACAACTTCCCACTACACTTATGACTAGGCACATACTTTTAATCACCTTAGAAACATTGATTCTTAGCCCTCTTCTTATCCAATTCCTTTTGAGTCAAATGTTTCCTATATGGGGCATTATTGTACATAGGTTTTGGTCTATTAGGAGTGTAATTTACATTTTTCATTTGTGAACCAGTGTTCCTAACAAAATTGTTATACACAGGTTTTGGTGTTGGCATTAAGGACTTATTGATCTTTCTTGACACATTATTGTTTGCTTCTTGCAACTTAGACAAGCAATAAGCATCTGCTAAACTTTGTGGCTTAAACATTCTCACAATCATCTCAATCTCCTTATTCAACCCTCCTAAAAAGAAACTAACTGCCTGTGCTTCAAGTACTTCCACTTTAGTCATTATTAGATCAAAAGCATCAATGTAAAGTTGCACCAATCTCCCTCTTTGCCTAATATTTTTCAACTCAGACATGGGATCCTTATAAGTGCTACTAAATCTTTTCAACAAAGCCTCAACATATACTTCCTAATTCACATTCTCACCATGAATTCTAGTAAATTGTTGATGTCATGCTAAAGCCTTATCATACAAGTGCATAGAAGCCAATTTTACTTTATCTCCTTCCACTATATCATCTACTTTAAAGAACTGATTACACCTATACACCTAACTAGCAGGATCATCTCCATGAAACTTAGGGAATTTAATTTTAGCTATCCTACTCATTCTTGTACTAACAGTACGATTAGGTGTAGTGTAAGTATTTGTTTCACCTATAAGCCTTTGTAATTCCGAAGCTAAGAAATCTTGCCTCAAACAGACTCCATTAACAGACATCTGTTCTTGAATGGATCTTGTTACATTCTCTATTGATAAAGCCAGAGCAATTGAGATTGTTTCAGTAATGAAGGTTTTCATAGCATCATCGATTTGACCACTTGCTTGACCAATGATTTGCCTTGTATTCACCATGTTTATGAAGTTTAATTGTGTTTTGTGTGATTGAAATGTGTTTTTGGTTCAAGAACTTTAGTAATGGTGAATTGTAACGGTTGTAACTAAATTTAGGTGTTAGTTATAACAGAATTCGAGCACATATCTAGAATTGAATGGCTCTGATACCACTTGATATGATCCAAAAAGACCCTAATTAGTGGAGTGAAGAAGGATCTAACAATTATCTAGAAAACTCAAGAACAAGAAATAGAGGTTTGAAGATAAATGTGATTTGTTATTGATATGTGAATTGAGAGAGTTTGTTACAAAGAAAGTTGTAAATGAATTAGCTAAATGAAATGGTTACAATGATAAGGTATTTATATTACAAAAATGAAGAGGAAAGGAAGAAACAGATTTTCCTGCCAAAGCTACTTATAACTACCATTTGACTTTTATGTTGACTTCGACTTTAGTTGACCTTCGCTCATAACAAACCAGACCGATGAACACCCCTAGATGAAGCAGATCAAGGATTTGTGAACCGATAGTTTTAATCTAAAAGTAAGGGTGTTCATCGGTTCAGTTATCGGGTGATAACGGAATTTGAATTCGGTTTAGTTTTCAGGTTGATCCGAATAACCAGAATTGCGTACTTATATATTTTTCCATTTAACTATATAGATTTTCCTTAGCAAAAAAGAAAAGATCAAGCTTAAAAAGTATTATATTTATAATAGGGGAAATTTTTAATAGTTTTTTTGTATAAATATATAAAAAAATATATATTTATGTGAATTCGGTTTTTGGTTTTTGATTTTCGGTTCACCAAAACTGAATCTAAACCAAACACCAAATATCTAACTCGGTTCGATTCGGTTGTGTCAAATCCGATTCGGTTTCAGTTTTTCTAAATATTACCCGATTTATGAATATCACTTATCTTAAAGGCTTTTTTAGCATTTAGCCCACCAGCAGTGGCCGAACCAATAACCTCTCATAAATAAAAAAATACATAAAAACAAGTTATTGGGTTTAAGATTTCATTTTAAGGGCAAAGATTTGGTTCAGTAGATTTGGTTACTATATAAATAGGTTAATATTCATGTCAAAGATCATTTCATTACATATAAACAAATGATATCCATCTCAATTTAACCCATTATATATTCAGCCTAAACATGCATTGTAAAACTTGCTATTAAGATCATTCTCATTCAAGCAAAGTTAGAAGGAAGTGGCCAAGATGTCTGAAAATAACATGCAAAAACCAAAGATTTTTCCTTGAATTCTCACCTTCACATGTAATTATGTTCTTTAACTGAAGATCTTTTGTTTAAGTTGGTTTTCGAAGTTTGAGATTTAGGGTTTTATGTTTAGCACATTTGTTTTCAATTTGTATGTTCGAACTAATATGTTGTTGTATAGTAGAATCATAAGGCTAAAGAAGATTACGACCGGTACAGCTCGAGTATAACAATGAAGTTCAACTAATCAACTTAATCCCTTTATGTTTTTTGTGTTTATAGTGACTACCTTAAAATTATGGCCCAAAATCGATGGAACGTTCGTTAGCAGGAAGACGAACAAGTTAGCTGGTACTACTCCGAAGGTCAAGCCTTCAAATCAAGGTAGTTTATGGCTTCATGCATTCATTTTAGTTCTTATGTACAATAGCATTTTATGTGAAGTTTTCACTGTTTAGTAGTACGTTGACTCTTAGATAAATATTAATGGTTTGTAGATTAATTCTATTTAGACTTTAATTCTTGAGTGTTCTATATGTAAATTACACCACTAGTCTATTGATTAAATGATTCTGGAATGTGTAACTAACTTATACCAGTGATATTCTACTGCAGTGCGTATACAACAAATCAATATAGGATTTAAATGGCAAAACAAAGACACGAGCACGTCACACATATATGCTCCCAGTTCAAGCAGCTTCAGCACATCTGATGATCATGATCTTTATAATTATGAATATGATGATCATTATGATGATGATGATGATGATTAATATTTCCCGCCTCTCATGGATCATAGGAATTATGATGCTCTATACGTCCTACCTATCATGGAACGTAATGATGCTAATGATCCATACATCTGACCTCTTATTCTTACGGAGATCAAATCTTTCACAAATATGATGATGATGATGTTGATAACAATGATGATGATGATGATTAATAATATTAGGTGATAAGTTAGTTGCT